>JAQIYC010000807.1:0-11426 GCA_034699545.1 Porobelba spinosa | reverse complement strand
TTAAGTAACGTAAGTTACGACTCTTTAACTCATATCAAACACGTATCTTAAAGCAGCAGCAAAAGCTTTAAAGTGACTGTGGACGAGTGACTCGCGAGTCTGTATTTTCCCAGTCCCTGGTAATGAGTGAAGTAGTGATGTAGTAATAAAAAACAAAATAATTTTGAATCTTTGGTAACTGACAACAAAGAATATAAAAAGAATATTTCCTCTTAGTCTGGTAATGACCGGCGCTAAGCATGAGCAAAAAAGTGATTTAAAAAGAGCTCATAATTTATTGTTATTAGTTTATTCTCTAAACTAAATGTGTGACTACTTTAAAAATGAAACATAAATTATGAATATATCAAGTGATTCGTGAATGACTGCTGCGAATGACTAACATTTGAAAAATTCATTAAAATTTGCCTAGCGGTTCTTGAGAAGTAGATGTTTTAGGTTTTCTAAATTTTGCATTGCTTAATATCGGTGAAATTTATTTAAAATTTTTAATATATCTAATAAGAGTTAAGAAAAATTCCTTTTGATGATTTTTGCGTGGGTGGAAACTATTTTCAGAAAGTTTTATTAAATTTTACCTAAGAGTTACTGAGATATAGCCGTTTAAGCACTTCCCTAGTTTATGGTTTTGACTGTATATCCATTTATCAGTTTATTTAATAATTATGTTTAACTAAAATTCATAACAAAATAAAGAATTAGGTCTTCCTATGTCGACAGTCAGCCAATGGGGGATTTAAAAATCAATATATATTTATCCCATATCCAAAAATGATACCCCAGCCGCGGCTCAGGGGCGGCGGGGGGAGTAATATGGGTTTTTCGAACTGAGAAGAACAATCGCGTGATCCCCCTCCACATCTCTAGCGTTAGCTACAATTCAAACTACTGCATTTTAACGAATATAAACCAACTTGAGTCTATATATGCTTCGGCTTATACTAATTTTATAATTTTAAAGAATAATAACAAAATATAAAATTAATCAATAAATTCTATAATTTTCAAATGTAAATACAACATTAAACTATTTAAAAGTGTATTTGATTACAGTATTGTCATTTTTCTATGTTAGCGATTTATCTAAAATTGTATTAAAATATATTATACTTCATAAAATACATTTGAATTTTGAGTTAATAAACTTTCTAAAATAAATTAAATAAAGAATATTTTGTATAAGCTACATCACTAAATTTTACAAAAATGTCGCTTTTCATGTATAGTAAAATTGCTTTTCATCTCGCGGTTTATATTCGGTAAAATACGGTATGTTATAGAAAAATAACTCGACTATAACTAACAAAATATGAACTCGTATCATTAAACATATAAATTTGATCCAGAACCAATAGGAGTAATCGGAATAATAGGTAGATTTACAGTATATCATATGTTTAACAATAAATGTAATTCAAACTAGAGACCATAAACGGGCCGACAGCTAAAAAACTCAGGCCGGGCCGGGCAGCCACTACAAAAATGTCGGGCCGGGCCGGATACATTCGGCCCGAAAATAAAACTAAATAAGATTAAACCTAAAAAATTCTTTCAAATAGCTAAAAATTTAAATTAATTTTTAAAATTTATTAAGAAAAACAATTATGATTTAAATTAGCGTAATTAGAAGTGAAACAAAACAAAAAAAATGCAAAAAATTTATTTTAATAAAATACTGGCATAAAAAATAGTTTATTATTTATACTATTTTCTTTTTATTTCAAAGTAATTCTTATTATTTTTGCAATTAAATTTCTGAATTAATTTTAAAAAATTTTTGGTAATTTTTTAATATTTTAAAAATTTTCGGGCCAAAATTTCGGGCCGGGCCGTAAAATTTTGACTTTCGGGCCGGGCCGGGCCGTAGTTACAAAAATGTCGGGTCGGTCGGGCCGCCAAAAGTCGGCCCGATTAAGGTCTCTAATTCAAACTATGCTCTCAATAGGCGTTTGACTATTCTATAGCCTATAGTTCAAGAATTTTTCCAAACAATTGTTTTTCTCTCAATTAGAAAACACTATAAATATGAATGAATCGAAATTTTGTTTGGATTCAATTAACAGCCGAAACAAACAACTGCTATATTTCGATATAATATCGATATAAAGAACTTAATCTCATTTCGAAACAATTATAGTCTATATTACCCGTAATTTTCACAAACTTAACAATAAATGTTTAATTAATGATAAAACTTATATTCGAACTAAAATCAGACAAAATCAGAATAATTGTGAAAACCTATTGAAAGTTGGAGTAAATTGTTTTTAAGGAACACTCTTTGGAAATATATCTATAATTAATTGAATTGAGAATTTGATCCAAATGTTGAGTATATGAGAAGAGATGCAAAAGATTTTGTATGAATTGTCGTTCAGATGAAAACAATTAGAACTTACGATAAAGTGATGAATAATATAAAAAATGAGTCAACACGTGGCCAAATGGGAAGAGGAGGTCTTGGGTGTTGCGCACATGGGTAGCACCCGTGCAATGGAAGCGGCGATCACTTGTAGTAATCGTTTAGTCCATTTGCACGGATTGATTGGCCATAAGTTGTGATAAAGCGATGCAAACAAATCTGTAAACCTATCGGTTAAGGAATAAGTGGTTTGTTTTGAGCGTAAAAACAATCGAATGATTGTTAAAAAAGGATATGAGAGGGTTCGGGGTGGGCGCCCCCCGTTGATGTACAAAACGTAAGAAAAGCCATCCCTAGCCATGCTGTCGATGGAGTAATAAAGCGGTAAAAAGAGGTGTCGTTTGAACTGCCGGTTCTCATAGAAGCGAATGGCGACTAAGTTTGTGGTCAATACGTGTAAATACAAGGCTTTGCAGTCATTGGTCACCGGATTTCGCGTCAAATGATTGATTAAATTGTCTAATAATAGAGTTGCGATTCCGTTGCGTCGGAACTCCTTCACCACTCCTAACGTCAATATATAGACGACTCGACAGGTTTGGTCTGCACTCGACGACAACAATCCCTGGTCTTCGCGATTGCATTTGGTTTGACACTTAATTTCGGCCACAATTAGTCCAACGATTTCGAAATGATATACTGCGGCCAAAGCGAAGAACTTGGAGTTCGACGTTATGTCTTCGTACCAACTGTCCGGATATCTGACAAACAATACAACATTCGGTTAGTTATGTCAGCGAATAGTGTCAGACATCGGTCATCGACTGCTCACTCGATTGGGAACCAATCACTACATAATTGCTTCACTTTCGGCACATCTGACGGACACAAGAATCGCAATTCAATCAAATCTTTACTACCATTACATCCAAAGGAAAAGCTATTCATTCAGATCGACACCAATCAAGACAACGGTTCCAGATCTCGACTAAACATTTGACGACACTATCGACGTCTCACAGACTCACAGCTCTTCACTTGTCTTCACTCCAAGTCTACTGTCATTTCAGTTATCATTCAGTTATGGCTTTTGTTTACATTTCAAATCACTTTCTGTTTAGGGATTCAATTCATAGTATTATTTGTTTATTAACTTATTTTCAATTCAGTAATCAATTTCTTAGAATAACTATTAATTATTATAACCATTAAATCAATTGCTTTTACAAATAAATAAAAAGGAAAAGCTTTGAAATGATATCGAAATAAATTAATTAAAAACGAAAATTCAATGTTTGTTTAATAACTTATTATAAGTTTAAGAGTAATAAGAGTTCCTTCCCTTCAATGACAGGCCAACAGCTGTTTGTAATGAACGTAAATCCAAGACATCATTAAATCAATTATTTATTCATTCATTCATTTCTTAATAAATACTGAATATTCATATTTGAATTTTAAATTATCTGTTTTACTAATTCCTAGTTTTAATTCATTTAATTTAGTTGACTGTCAGTGAGTTTTACTCAACAAATCAATTGTTTTTTAGTATTGTTTATCATTTCAATTCTAATCAATTGATTCCTCCCATCAGTCAAACACTCGAATCAGTTATTAGTCTTATCTCATAGATAGTCAACAACTGATCCGATAATTAGTTATTTTTAAATGTTTTATCGATTCTCTGTTGTTTACAAATTGTTGAAAACATTTTAGCATTTATTAGATTTTAATCAAATACTTAAAACCGTAATTGAAATGAAAATAAAATGTGGATTAAATTCGAAGAAGTCTTAATCGCAAACGCCTTATGGTTTGTTCTAATGGTGAGACAATTGACGTGAAGACTATTAACTGCTTTGTGTTTAGGGTCACCGAACGGCTTAACCTGTATTTCGTGCTCCAGCGCCGCAAAGGTCACGGCACCCGAGGCTTCTCTTCCATATTAGTCGGAACTATTGATTCCGTCTTCGATACGAAGGTTTCGATTCATTTCTAACTTTTCTTTCTATTAGTTTACGTCTAAACACTTTAATGCCATTCAATCCAAATACTGACAAATACTGTCGAATCACTATTCAATCAATTTTTATATTTTATATTTGAAATTGAGTTTAACTGAAAGTACTTTTTATTTGTGGTTAAACTCGACTTTCATTTAAACCATTGCTTTTTCAGATTAAAATTTAAAACTTTAAACTTATTTACCTAATGTCAAGTAAAGGTCAATTATTTTAAATACGAGTTTATTGCGAATTTACTATAGGTTTAACCAAATAATGTATAGTATTATAGATTATTTATTTATTGTAATTACCGTAATATGTCTTTTAATTATTAAATGTTTTAATAACTAATTGCAAATTGAATGTCTCCATAGCCTCCGCCCTATCGTATTCTACATCAAACAAACAATTCTGAAGTCAGTTATTGTAAGTTTGTATTGAATTACTGATAAATTAAATTAATTTTTTTCTAATCACTATTTGTTTGATTTAAAGCCGTTTCCTGTGCTCTCAATAAAGACGAGATTCTTCGAGACTGGGAATGGATTGAAAACAATTTAATGCCAACTCTTATATCATTCGATAATGAAGACGACGTAACAGACTTCGTTCGGTGCAAAATAGACAGTTTGATTGCACAGGCAGTCAGTGAAATGAATACCGTTGAGCCGGTGGAGTCGACCGATAGTCGCAACTTTCGCGCGACTTCTCATAAATTTGCAAAACTGTTTGGAATGCCTGAAGAGGAGAAATTAGTCAATTGTTAGTCTGTCAGCAGTTTTTTCATGTTTTGTATTTTTAATTATAATTTTTATGATTAATAGACTACTCGTGCAGTTACTGGAACGGCAAACTGCCCCGACAGGGGTGGCTATACCTAAGTGTCAATCACTTGTGTTTTTATTCTTATCTTTTTGGTAAAGAACTAAAACTAATCATTAAATGGATTGAAATAAAAGTATTTATATTTCTATACATTTCTATATTTATTAAACTTAAATATAATGAATGAAAATTGGAAATCGTATAGCGCTTGGAACGGGACAGCACTGTCTTCTTCCCGGACAGCATCAAAATCGTGACGAGAGATAAGAGTTATATTTTCTCTTTGTTTTTGAAAACCTCCGAAACCTATAATCTTATGGAACAGTTGGCGAACCTAACGATGAGAAAATTGATTTCCGATGAAAGACATGTTCCCTATAAAGTCGATCACAATTTGGTCTCAAAAAAGTCAAAAAATGTTCCAAAAAAGGCTTCGTTTCTGAAACGGGATTTAGACGCCCGGGCTATGAGTGAGTCGTATAGAATCACATTCAGACTGCCTTCCAATGAGAAACTGGACGGAACTCTTCCGCTCACTTTGTGGACACCGTTCAACAAACAGCAGGTGTGGGGAAAGTTGTATTTATCCAACAACTATGTCTGCTTCGAAAGTAGAGTAAGTTATGCCGTTTCGCCGTTCGGGGAAGTGTTGTCGAAGTCTTAATGATTTGGGTTTTGAACCAAAGGTCCAATCGTTGGTCTCTTTGATTATTCCGTTGAGAGAAATAATATCGACTGAAAAGCTGGACAACAATCAGAGCGGACACGACAGGGTCAACGCAATCCTTATTTCTACCTTCAAATCGAACTTCATTTTCGCTCATATAGACGATCGAGACTTTCTTGTCATCAAAATATCGGAATTGCTTTCGAGACTCACCGAAGACCGAAGGTTTGGCTTATATTTTGTTTTGTTTTGTTTTTGACTAAATTTTGTTAATTTTTAGATCGAGTTTTGATTCGTTGAGCCGACATCTCTCTACAGTCGATAGCCAGACCTCTTGGGTGCCGGAGCCGGCCCTTAGCACTAAGTTTCCATTTCCAGAAACACCCGAATCAAGTGCTAAAGAGTCGGTGAAAATGAATTTATGGGAATTGCATTTCATAGAGTTCGGTCGAGGCATCTCTTCCTACCGAACCTCCAAGGCCAGGGAACTCATACTCAAAGGCATTCCCGACAATCTTCGCGGTGAGCTCTGGATGTTATACTCTGGTGCTATCAATGAGCTGTTGACACATCGGGGTTATTATGAGCTGATTGTTCAACAAAGTTCGGGCAAACATAGCGTAGCCTCCGATGAGATCGAACGTGATTTGCATCGATCACTGCCAGAACATCCGGCCTTTCAGTCTCCGCTCGGAATCAACGCTCTTCGCCGAGTCCTCAATGCGTATGCGTTTCGAAACCCAAGCATTGGCTACTGTCAGGCCATGAATATTGTCGCTTCTGTTCTGCTTCTGTACGCCTCCGAAGAGGAGGCGTTTTGGCTGTTGGTGGCCCTGTGCGAGCGCCTCCTTCCCGACTACTACAACACTAAAGTGATTGGAGCGCTGGTAGACCAGGGAGTGCTCGAGGAGTTGGTAAAAGAACATTTGCCACAACTCTACAGCAAATTACTCCCATTTGGCATATTGTCGATGATATCCCTTTCCTGGTTTCTCACGATCTTCTTGAGTGTTATGCCGTTCGAGTCAGCCATTCATATCGCCGACTGTTTTTTCTACGACGGGGCGAAAGTGGTATTCCAAGTGGCGCTTACTATCCTGTGCTCAAACCAGGAGTCGTTGATGGAGTGCAAAGACGACGGGGAGGCCATGACTGTCCTCAGCGGTTATCTCGAGAACATCTCCAATAGAGACGCGAAGATTCCACATATTGTGCATTCCGTTGCTTATGGGTCCGCCTCCAAGAGGGCCAGTCAGACCAGCACTGAAATCAATGACTTGATATATGAGTCGTATTCAAAGTTTGGCTTTATTTCGGCCAATCATATCGAAAGACTTCGGGTTAAGCACCGAATAAGTGTTGTCCAGAATCTTGAAGACAATACTATGAAAAATGTGATTCGAAGTATTCAAAGCTTTCCTATTATTTCTAAATACTTGACTTACGATCAAATCAAAGACGTTTACGTCATCTTCAAAGAGGAACAGTTGAGACAACAATATTGGGGTCAAAGCCCTCCAACGCAAGAGAAGTTCGATTTGTCGCACCCTTTCTATGAGATCTATAAGTTAGATATCGAGCAGTTTCGCTGGTATTTCACCCAGTCGTCTCCCTGGGCTTTGGGCGAAAACGGAGATTCGCTTATTCTCAGGATTTTTCGACTTCTCGACGAAAATTCGGATAATCTGATCAATTTCCTCGAGTTCCTCATAGCACAGGTTGTTATACTCCGAGCGGACGCTGAGAGCCGATTAAGATTTCTTTATTCCATTCATTTGCTAAACATTCCGGAACTGTTATCTTCGCCGACTGTTTCTGAATATGAATGCGATTCACAAGAGACGGAATTGGGCGCAGAGGCCACTGAGTTCTTCGCCAGTTCGGAGGACAGGCCCGAAGACATGAATTCTTCGTTTACTTTAACGCAATTTTTGTCTTCACTTAACATAACAACTAATCAAAAGAATAATATTTATTCCGTCAGTAATCCTATGACTGGCGCTATATTTGGTTCACAAATGAGTACTTCCGGCAACAGTTCAGGCGATCGTAAGCCCAGTCTTCCAACTATGAGTCAACACCAGTTCATACAGTTATGGAAGACATTGTATGACATCTTTTCGGGTTTGCCTAATGAGCAGCAGATCTATCACTGCATCGCTTCTGTCGGCACTTATCTCTTAAAACTGGGAGAACTGTCCTCTCAATCGGAATCGGAATTGACTCAAACCAACTCAGAAGACAGTCGCGAAAGTTCATCGAATTCGGAACCGATTGAAACCAATTGTTCGCAAAATGATTACAATATTAATGAAAAGAATGAACAGAAAAAATGTGACATTTTTGAAGACAATTGGTTCATCACATTCGAACAGTTCTGCGCAGCTCTACATACGGAACAGCATTTGGTTGACTTGTTTGAAGTGAAGTCGGATTGGTATTCCGTTTTGGCTAAACTCAAGACCTGGAGATTTGAGAAACAATACAGTTATTCCGCTTCCAATCCGACGAATGTTATTACAGTTTAAGAGAAAAATAGTAATTATTTTGAAATTGTTTTTAAAACTATAAGTATTTCAAAAATACAATGTCATTGAAACGGGTTTTGTTTGAATTTTATTATCAAATGTTTTATTATAGTCTTATAGACCAGAACCTAAAGCGCACGACAATCATGTAATCGTGAAATACATTTCGATAATTCGATAAAATTATTTATATTTTTAATTCAGGAAAATATGATTTTTATCAATAATCGTATGAATATTCGAATATAAATTATGAATATTTATTCGCTTAGAGTTAAAGATAATATTTAAATTTATAACAAATATCTAAATCAAAAAATATTTTTCAACAAATTATTTGTCATATAGTAAGCGTTATAAATCTATTAGCTCTAAGACTATAAGCTTTGAGAGGGTTAGAGAGGGTTAGAGAGGGTTAGAGAGTAGTGATTACAACGACTGACGCAATGCATTGATTAGACTTTTCTTTAACACTTCAGTCGATTGATTTGTGCAAAATCACAATACATTCAAATGTCTTAAATACTAAACTTGACTTTCATTTAATAATCAAAATATCTTGAAATCATCATTAAGAGATCAGATTATCATTTAATGGTCGAAATGTCTTAAGATCACATTAATTGATCCAATTATCTTATAGTGACCAAAATATCTTAAAATAGTGCAATTATCTTATTTAATATTTTAACCACTAGATGCTAATCGGATCAATTAATGGTGATCCCAAAATATTTTGACTATTAAATGATAATTAAATAAAATAATAATTGTTTGTTTTTGTGAAAAAGTCAAGTTTAGTATTTAAGACATTTGAATGTATTGTGATTTTGCACAAATCAATCGACTGAAGTGTTAAAGAAAAGTCTAGTCAATGCATTGCGTCAGTCGTTGTAATCACTACTCTCTAACCCTCTCTAACCCTCTCAAAGCTTATAGTCTTAGAGCTAATAGATTTATAACTCTATTTAAAAATTATAAAGTCTTCCAATAATTGTATTTTTTATTTATAAAAGAAATGATTTAATTGTGAAATTCATAATTTAGTCGATTTCTAAAATTTACAAAAACTATTAAAACTTTGTTATGAAATGATAACTCAACTAATTTACTAAAATTTAATTTAATTTTTGATTTTAAAAACTTAACTTTAAAATGAGGCGAAGAATTAGTTCAAATAATCTCTTTTTAATCTATTTGTTCACTCTTTCCGAGCCTTTCAACTAAACTCATTCAATGAAGATATCTGTAACAGAAATTGTGTCGTCTCTGTCCTTCGATGAACACATTTTGTAGTCAATGTGGAGGTGGGGTGGGGTGGGTGTGGGGGGCAAATGGAAACTATATATAAACCTCTTTCTTCGCAAAGATATTAAAAAGACTTGAAAGTACCTTTTCGATTAGTGTAAGTTAATTACAAATGATATGAACACGATTTTGTTTTTTTACTGACAAATTTTTATCGAGTTTTTAAAATATTTATAATTTTATTTTGATTTTTCACCTAAAGTTGAATTTAAAAAACTAAAATTTATAATTTTGTAATAAATAGAAGTATAAAAAACTAGTTTGAAATTTTTATTACAATGCAAAACAATAGGAAAGTTAAAAAGTTATCTAACTTTTTCTCCATTAATTATCTTTAAAGATAGTTTCACTAAGCTGATGATATAGCTTAATAAAGAAGAATAATATAGCTTTCTAATGTATATTCTCAAGTTTTGGGGTAAATTGAGGAACATATTTAAAACAATTAATTTAACTTAAAATTGTAGTTGGGCTACCGTTTTAGAAAAATGTTCAGTTTTTGTTGAATTTGTGCTGTATTAGGGATGTGCAAGTGATGAGGGTTATGGCTAAAAATTCTCGTTTCTAAAGACAAATAATTCTTAAAATACCCCTAGACTCGGAGATTCAGGTGCCAACTTTCTGGGGGTTTCCCAAAAAAGTGTATTTTTGGGAATTTTTTATGACAATTGATTTATGTTTAAAAATGTTCTTTAAAATAAGTAATTTATAATTAAATTGGTGTTTAATGTATTTAAATTAACTAAATTTTGTCTTAATCTAACTAAATTAACCCCAATTTATGGGCAATACAACAAATTGTGTTTAAAAGGCAAAATAACAATTTTAAAAAACTTTAACCTAGACCCATTTTGATTTTAACCCACCCTTCCTACCTTCCCAGCATTTTTCTCAAATATAAGACTTTTCTTGAAAATTTCCGGACAAAGAAGGCAACAGATCTTTTTGCCATTTGTAACCGGGGTATCCAAAAAAGGGAGGTTGAGTCTCTCAATCTTCTTAAGAAAAAAATTTGGCCTCTAACTTCCCCCTGAGACTTTGATCAAATATAAGACCCCTCTAAATAATTGCCGGCCGCCAAAAACTGTTTGCATTTTTTCGCTATTTAAAAAAAATAGCGCTAATTTAATTAATTCAACTCTAAATTTTGTTAAAATTTAGTTAAATTAGTTTAATTTAATACTAAATTAGCATATTTTAGTGTTAATTTAGTTTAAATCCGGTTAAATCAAGTTTAATTACGGTTTTTAAGAACAAAATAGCGGCTTGACAAGCAAATTTTGGCAAAAATTCGCCATTTTTTTAACTGACTCATACCTGGCCCGCTCCTAGAATTTTGGCCAAAAATGAGTCATTTACATCTAACTGAACCTGCCTGACCTGACGAACCCTGGCTAATCCTGATTTGTATTAATGGCACTAATTTAACTAAACCAAGGTTAAATTTTATTTATTTAACTTAATTTAGTATAAAACTGGTTAAATAGGTTTTAAACACGGTTTCGAAAACAATATGGCGCTTAAAATTTTAATATTTGGTGGGAATCTGCCATTTTAAATATATAATTGGTTGTAATGAACTGGTAACTCGTTTTGGAAATCCTCAAACCTGTTGAATCAGCTCACATCGACATCAAATGATAAATATACTGTCTAAAAAATTGCAGTCCGCCGGAGGAAGAACGAGTAAATTAGAAAACAAGTAACGACAGGAACAAGTGGCCAAAAGG
>JAQIYC010000806.1:0-11431 GCA_034699545.1 Porobelba spinosa | reverse complement strand
AAATAAAATAAGGACATTGTTTTGCAATCCTATTTAATAATAGACTTACATATTATGAGAAAATAAAAATTTTATCGCATAATAAATATTAAGATAAAAATACATATCATTACAACATAACTATCCGCTTGAGTGACTTTGATGTCAAGTCAACTCTTAAGAAGTTTCATCCAATGTTTTAAAGTTTTAAAGTATTTGATTAGAAATTGATTTGTTTTGTCGTTGAAATCCAATCATTAAATTAAAACATTGATTGACATTCAGATCAAGTTTGAGAAAAACTAAACAATTTTACTTTTAATCGATTAGAAATACTTTTATTAATTGTACAAAACTTTAAGAATTGTTTTAGAAAAGTTGTCCTTGCTAAAATGTTATATTTGCAATTTGAAACGTAAACTATGGTTTGAAAAGATTAAAATTAGATTAAAATTGTTGTTGACTTGAGTTGTCATTTGACAGAACATCCAATTAATAACAAATGGTTTTGACTTTAGTTTGTATTTCAAAACAAAACTGTTTCTAAAGTTTACGAATTCATTGATTAGAGAAAAACAATTGAAATATATTTTCAATATAATTAAAATTATGACAAATCTATTGAAAACAATTAGTTCTTTAAATCGTTTAAATAAAATTCATTTAATCGAAAGAAGATCTCAATTATTGCCATCACTTTCAGTGATATCATTAAGAATGAGGTCATCGATGGAGAGCAGGTCTACCAATGGATTGTCTAAACTTCCCGTGCCATCGCTCAGCCAAACGATGGAAAGACTTCGTATGTCTGCCAAACCATTCGCTAAAAGTGTTGAAGAATTTGAAGATTTAAACAAAATAATCGACGAATTCTCGAAGACTAATGGAATCGGAGCTAAACTGCATAGTCTTATAGAGCACAAGGACTCACAAACCACTAATTGGTTGTCTCACGACTGGTGGTTCGATAAGGCCTACCTGGAGGGGAGGGACCCCATCATGATCTGGTCTAACCCGGGCCTCGTCTACCCAGACATGCAAACATTGAAGACTCTGAACAAGGCTTTTGTCATTCAATACATTTCTCGTCTAATCCTAAGTGTAATTAATTTTAGAAATTCCTTAAAGAATGGAATAAATCCCGAAATATCGCCAAAAGATGTGTCAAAAGCGGTTCCACCCATTTGTATGGATCAGTACAATAAGATCTTCGGCACATGTCGTAAACCGGGTAACCCTATCGACTCCATTAGGTTGGGAACACTTGAGAACAATGAGATGACAATAATAATCAGTCGATTGAATAGGTTTTATAAAATGAGTTTAACTCAAACCGATAAAGAAGTACTGCTTTCGACCATTCAATCAGCGATTGTCCACATCCTGTCTGAGACATCCACTTCCGAATCGATTCCTTTCGGCAGTTTCTCAGCTCTGCCTCGAAATGACTTCTCGACTGTATATCAATTGTTAGACGAAAACGCAATGAATTCCATAACTGAAAGCGAATTTGTAGTCAATATCGATCACATCGACGACATCAGTAGCTTTGAAGACAACGAATCGTATTATAAACTTATGGCCAAACAGTCACTTCACTCCGACTTAGCCAACATTGGGAACCGTTGGTACGACAAGACTATTCAACTGATTGTTGTCGTCAACAAAAGTGCTGATCGAGTGATAGGTTCGGCTTTTTGTTACGAACACACGCCGGCCGAGGGAGGGGTTGTCGTCAAACTGATGGAACACTCCATCAAACAACTCGTTTCGGACAAAACGAAGTTTTCTTCGCAACCAATTCAAGTCGATATCGAAGAGCTATCTCTTGTGTCGAACAGGAATATCGATAAAGTGAAGGCTTCGGCAGAGTTTGCAAATCGAAAATATTTAGATTTTATAAATTCAATCGATTTAGAAGTTCTTGAGTTTAGAGATTACGGCAAAGAGTTTATTAAAAGTGTTAAATGCAGTCCCGACTCATGGATCCAATTGGCCATTGCTTTCGCTTTTTATAGACTTCACGGCAAAGTGGGCGCAACCTATGAGAGCGGAGGCACCCGAAGGTTCGCTCTCGGAAGGACTGAATGCATTCGCAGTGTTGGCAACGAATTCGTCGATTTCTTCAAATCTCCAAACTCTCAAACATTGGTTAATGCGATCGAAAGCCATAAGAATTTGGTTAAAAACGCAGTCAATGGGCACGGAATCGATCGGATCTTATTAGGTATGCATTAGATTACTCTCACATTCAGTTCCCAATTTGATTACAGTTTTAAATCAAAAAAAGGATATAACTGTTCGGCACAAGAAGTACAGAGCGGTCGGTGGAAGTGGGGTTTGAGTCCTTATGTGATCGATAACCCTTTGACTCAATCTGATTACCAAACTTTGAAAACACTTTATTCGAATGAATTGTATTTGAGATCAAAGCACTTCCATATGTCGACATCACAAGTGGCCTCAACGGCGCCGCAAGCGTTCATGTGTTACGGACCGCTCGTTTATGACGGGTTCGATATTTTTACATTGATTTTAAATCGATATATAAATGAAATTTCAATTTGAAATCTTTTTACAGATACGGCTGTTGTTATAATCCATCGAAAAATCAAATTATTTTCGCGATCTCTGCCTTCAAAGAAAATAATGGAAATACTAGTGCTTTGGGCTATAGAACAGAACTAACCCATAGTTTAGAGTTAATGAGAGAAACCGTTTTGAAAGCATCGAAATTATAAATCAATTCATTAATTCAATGATTTTCATCTGCAATCAAATTAATTATAATTACTTTTAAACAAGTTTTTAATATTTGTGTTATTTTTGTTTTATATTCGATGTACGCAAACCTTTATAAATATTAAAAATAATTTTAATTTATTTGTAATTTATTAATGAAAATATATTTAATTGAATGGATAATTTCGAATAAAAAGTGCCAAGCTTTAATTCCAATACTAAAACCTAAGCAACCTAAGCAAGCAAACTTCTATTAATAACAGTTTCTATTAAACAAATTATTATTATTAAACCGAAACTAAAGAACTGCATAAATGTTTGTAAATAAATTTTAAAATTTTTAATCCAATAGTCACAGCATTTATAAATGGACTCGAGTGTATGAGAGGGTATAAGAGGGTATGTGAGGGTATGTGAGGGTATGAGAGGGTATGAGAGGGTATGAGAGGGTATGTGAGGGTATGAGAGGGTATGAGAGGGTATGTGAGGGTATGAGAGGGTATGAGAGGGTATGTGAGGGTATGTGCGATCCCTTCACCCCATTAGTCGGTTTGTGTGTTTGAGACGAACATAACGTTTGAATTTAAGTGCAAAACAAATGCAATGAATGTCTGAAATGATAGCGTGTTTTGCAGTGAAAAGAGTCAAACATTTTGTGCTCACATTTCAGACGATTTCTTCAAATCATTTGATTTGCGATTATTTTCAAATCGATTCGAGTTTTGGTTTAATTCAATTGAATTAGAGTTTAATAATAAATAAATTAGTGATGGCTTTGAACCCGAATTACGAACAAATCGGGAAAACCTTTGTTCAACAATACTATGTCCTCTTCGACGACCCGACGCAGAGGCCAAATGTCGCCAATTTCTATTCGGTAAGACATCGCTAATCACTTCCACCCTTTCCTCCCCTTCCCGACCGACTCACTTACCCTTACATACCATTCGGTTCGGTTTTATTCGTCTTAAACCGAAATAACGCTATTTTCTGTCATTTCACAAATCGACCCAATTATGTGACCATTGATTGATTGTTTGGATCAATTCGATGACATAAGAGACCGGTTTTCCTATATTTTGATTGAAAACAATGAGTTGTTTATGAAATGCTTTGATTTCGAGTTTAAAACTAAAGTCGAATCCAAATGAGTGTCGAATCGACCGAAAGAGCGATTGTTGTGATTCGAGTCGAGAATCGATAGTAAATGAAATCCTAATTGAATTGAATTACCGAACGATAGGAACAGAAGTCTTTGATGTCCTTCGAAGGCCAGCAAATGATGGGCAGAACGAAGATAATGGAAAAGTTCCAAAGCCTGACGTTCCAGAAGATCCAACACATCATAACAGCGATCGACGCACAGCCGACCTTCGATGGCGGGGTTCTGGTGTCGGTGTTGGGTCAGCTGAAGACGGACGACGACCCGCCGCACACTTTCAATCAGGTGTTTGTCCTAAAGCCGGCAAACGATAGCTTTTATGTCGAACACGACTGCTTCAGATTAGCTCTTCATGTCTAGCCATCACTGGATCTGAATTCACGTCAACTATAGTTCCAATTAATTGTCGATTATTTCGATTCACTGTTCGGTCGAAACAATTAAATATTTGAATGTTTTTTAAAACACAAATGAAATCAGTTTTTAGTCTTCGATTGTAAGACATATTTAAATTCATTTTTAATTATCGCTTAAAATAATTACAATTTTCGTTAATTTTTAATAAAAAAGCAAAACATGTAATGCATGTAAAACATGACTCAATGGTCGCCTCATTCCGCCCAACCCTCTCAGCCCTACTTCTTCTGCTTCTTCTTCTCCATCTCCTCTTCCTTTTCCTTTTCAATTATAGTCACATATTTGTCGATCTCGTCGGCGCCCAAGAGCACCATCTTCTGGCCCCTCTCCATGCGCGCGACCTCCAGGTTCTTGCCCTGGACTACCTCCAGGAGCGCCTTAATCGCCAATTTAATGGTCGCTTCTTTCGATTCCGCGATTTCCGTCGAATAGTTCTTCTCTAAGAACTCTCTCACAGTCTTAGCGCTCCTTCCGGTGGCGTTGGCTTTCCATTCGTGATATACACCTAAAATACAATCAACAGTCGGTCAGACAATCGGTCGGCTCGAGAGCACCAGTAGTTTACCTGAGGGGTCCGTTTGGAAGAGCCGAGGAGTGCCGTCTTCGTCGAAGCCGGCGATGAGCGCCGATATACCGAAAGGTCTTCTGCCGTTGGATTGCGTGTACTTCTGCTTCAGCTGTGCTATGAATCTCGTGATGTACTCGAGAGTCACCGGGTCTTCGACCGTCAGCTTATGGCTCTGACACTCGACCCGAGCCCTGTCTATAAGTATTCGCGCGTCTGCTGTCAGACCTAAAGACCGATAGTTAGAATCAATTGAAGAGAAGGGAAGAGAAGGGGAGAGAAGGGGAGAGAAGGGGAGAGAAGGGGAGAGAAGGGGTCATACCGGCGAAGGCCATAACCACGTGATCGTCCAAAAGACATATCTTTCTGACAGTTCTCTCTTCTTGTAGTTTAGCCACAGATTTCTTCTCAACGGCCAAAACGACTATCTCTTTGCCGCGAACGCCGACCTATAAAGACATGAAGACATCGATTGGTATTTGAGTTAAGTTTAGATTCACTTCTAATCAAAATATCGCGAATCGAAGCCTTACAGCAGTCGAGCCCTTCTTGACCGCCTCCTGGGCGTACTCTACTTGGAACAGATGGCCGTCGGGCGAGAAGACAGTGATGGCGCGATCGTAACGGGAACCGGACATTGGGAACGGCTGTCGATTCGGTTATTTGTATTGAATTAATGAAAATGAGTTTAAGTTTGAATACAATCTAAACACAAGTCTAAACACAATGAGTAATCAGAAATCAAACACTAAGTCAATGCTTAGTTCAATGCATTCAACCAATAGATGGCGTCATTGGCTTAATATTGTACTTCTCTTTCAATACTTTGCGCTAATATTTAGACAATTTTCGAGTCATTCTCTCCGAACAGGTTATCCATTCATTCGCTCAATAATACATCCGATGCAGTGATGCAGTGAAAGTGTTTTTAAAGGCGACTAAAGCTTTAATATTATATTATATTATATAATACAATATAATAGAGACTCTATTTATGAACTATGGTTTTGATGAAAGAATTTGTATAAAAATTCGTAAAATTAAGACAGACTTAAAGCACAAAATTAGTTATAAATGTGTTCCAGTTCTTATTTTATTTAATTTATCGCTGCATTTATATAATGAAAGAATTAGTATTACTGCTAATAACCGCCATTTCTGCCTTAATTCTGCTTTTATTCTGCATTTATAACGGTATGACTTATTCACAGAATATTCTCTATTCGTTAAGATTTATAACAATTTCTTTAATTTCAAATTTAAGATAAAATTCTTTAAATATGTTCTTAAAAAAAGATTTAAAAAGTAATTTTCATTTTATTAACTTTAAATCAATAATTGATTACTTGTTGATTCAGCAGTTTATTAATCAAGAATCTATAATACATTTTACCCGGACATAGCCAATGAGAAGGGGTTCCAGGTTTGCAACATGTTTGACCTGAAAATTTGGTTTTTGATCCTCTCTAGGATTTTGTTCGAATATAGGACCCCCTTAAAATGTTAACCGCTTTCAGCGCCGGAAAAAATTTTAATGTATTTTATGTAAAAACAGCGTTAATTGAACTAAATTATTGCAAAATTCAGTTAAATTAACTTAATTTAATTTAGACCCAGTTAAAACGGCTTTAATTTCGGTTTCGAGTAAAAAACGGCGTTTTTTGCACTAATTTCGGCGACAATTCGCCAGTTTGTTTTTGTTGATTCCTACCTCGATTACTTCCCCTAAGATTTTGCCAATTATTTGTTTTTAATACTTTTTCGCTAGAGTTTCACTCTTTTCCAATATATAGTTTCCATATAATTAATTTAATAATTTAATTCATTATATTTAATTCAAATTAAAAACCAGTATAAATTAATAAAAATTTTAGCTTTTTACATTTATCATCATAACTCTCCCCTCCCCTCCAGAATTTTAGTCAAAATTTTAAGTCATTTTCTCCCACAATCTTAGAGTTGGTTGTTTTGAAACATTTCCGATACTTTTATCAGGGATGTCGAAGGGGGATAAGCCCGTCATCCCCCCCCCCCCAGAATTGGAAACTATGCCTTTACCTTCTTCCAGGATTTTAAAGAATAACCTATTAAAATTTCCGGGGAAGGCTTAAATTTTCTGGCTTGAAATTTTTTGACATTTTTGCTGAATTTAACAAAACTTAGATTAAATTGTTATTAAATGGCGGACTCCCCCCTCCCCCCGTCATGAACCCAAAATTAAAGCCGGTTTAACCGAATTTAAACTAATTTAAGTTAATTTAACTGAATTTAAATCGGATTTAGCATTAATTTAGTTAAATTAATGCCATTTTTTATATAAAAATAGCCGGAAAAATGCCTGTCTTCGGCGGCCGGAACTTTTCTAAGGGGTCCTAGGAGGGTTAGAGGCCAAATTTTTCTTAGGAGAGTTGAGAGCTTAACCCCCCTTCCTTGGCCAACCCTGCTCTAGATTCAGGTAAATATCAGTTAAATTAAAACAAGTATATGTAGGTAAATAACCTGCTTATCTCAGCTAATTTTATTAGATTGATTGCAAATTGCATGACTCCGAGCACTTACAGGACTTTTTCTGGTTTTTTTCGGTGAATTTTACTATACGATGACTCTTGGTCTAACTGTTCTTTGCATAACTCATTGTTAGCAAATCTTTTGATTTCATACAAATATTTTTGTATAGCGCTCTCTAGTGAGCACCTTGTTTGACTTTTTTGAATGATGTTTGCTGATTCTAGCAGAATTTGTTTAAGAACGCCATGTAAAATCTAATCATTTTTTAATCTGCTAAAAACACCATGTTTGACTGTTAAAATCTGCTAGAAAAATTTATAGTAAAAAGGCTAGCTAAAGTTCGCTAGCTAGTCATGCAAAAGACAGTTTGCAAGGTTCGTCAGGAGGGGGGCTGAGAGGAAGTAAATGACTTTTTTTTCAAAGCCAGAGGGGATCGAGGCTGGGTCAATTCAAAAATATTGCGCCAAAATTAATGTCATTTTGTTCTCGAAAACAGCAATTAAACCCAATTTAAACTAAATTAAGCAAATTTAACTGGATTTACACCAAAACCAAATTTGTAAACCAAATTTAGCTTTAATTTAGTTGGTAAAATTAACGCCGTTTTTACAAAATGGCTGAAAATGATATATTTTTGAACGAAATGTGGTTAGAGCCACAATTTTTAGAAGAGTGGGGTTAGAGGTCCGACCCCCTCCCTGGCCAATCCTAACGAATAATGTATATATCTTTAACAAAGCATTATCTTTCTCTCCATTAAGTTCAGAAAATGTGTTACACATTCAGTCAATGCAAAGCATTTTGTTAAAAAAAATTTGTGAAAACATTTTATTATTATGTTCACCTTATTGTGTATTTTAATCAGGGATAATCAAATACTAAACCGGGCAATAAGTTAAATTAGGATTATATTTAATATTTTAAATATTTATTAAAATAAAGTTAATTAAATACCGGTAATAACCTGAGTAAAATTTAATAAAATTTTAAGTAAAAACAGCAAAATTAACATTGTTACAACATTAACATTGATTGAATAAATTTAAAAAGTTCTAGAATTAGAAACACATCTCTCATTGGTTATCTCTGGTTTAAAAATGTAAATTTATTTAATAACTAACACTTTTTGCACACTTTTTGCACACTTTTTGCACACTTTAATACTTTAGTTTAATGGATAAGAATTGCCTAAAAAAGTTTAACAGCAATTGTGTATTCCCGCACAGGCATTCCCTGGGCAAACACCGATATATTTATATTTTCGATCGTAAGTCTAGTACTAACGGGTAGTTTAGTTGGTTTTCTGATCGCTATTTTCCGCATCTATTGCTGGCAAACGACTCCAGGGATAGACCCGACGCCAACCACTTTATACGCCGATCCGCCGCCTATTGGCTCAGTTGAGGCAGAGTTTCAAAACGAATACATTTCTGTGTTTCCAATGCGTCAGTTGAAGCCATTCGTTGATCTCAATTAATGACCACTTTATGCAATACGAGTATTGATTAAATTTTTTCAAATAATTCAAAATAAGTTGTCGTCAAATACCGTCAGCACAAGAATTAAAGAATAAATGTTTTGATACAACCATTTAAATAACCATTTCTACAATTAAGAACAAAGTATATCCCAATTGTTGTAATTAATTAGTTCTAAACTACTGTAGAATTTACTAAACGAGTGATAAATTCAATCAATATTTTATTGTTTAAATTCAATAATCCACTAATACTTCATTAACTCATTTTGAAAACAATTGACATATTTTTTTGTTATTTATAAACATTGTAATCAAATATTTATTTCAAAAATATTGTTAAATTAGTTTCAAAAATAAATTACATATTTTATTCAACACTTTCCGTACAAATATAATTCAATCACTTTTTGAGACTAGATTTAAGAATTTAATGCCTTTTATAATACTTTTAATGTTTGTATAAGTTTAACAAAATAGATGAGAATTTTAATGATATTTATTGTAAATTATTGTCGAATCAAAAATTTAATTAAAATATTGAATAAAATTGTAATTATTTTGTTTTAATTCGGTTTTTGTTTGACTGGAATCTTGAGTTTAATTTTGTAATAAAAACAAAATACAGACACAAAACAAAGGGCTAAACAATAAATGACTAAAATTGCAAAAGCGATTGAATCAGAAGCAGAAATCGTATCGAATGTAAAGTTTACGAAACCAGTGAAGAGGTTCGACACCAGAAACAACAACATTCCGCTATAACCTATCGATGAGAAGATTACACTTGTGTTCGATGCGCCCGAATAGAAGACATTCAAGTATTGCAAACAATGAACTATTGACTGAATGAAGAACTCGAGACTAATAAAGATGGCGATCAGTGAAGTGATCCACAGCACGAAAGACAGATTGACTTCTCGTCGCGAAACGCATTCAATGTAATTGTCGCTCAAAATCATTAGTAAACCGCAGGTTATCGACAGTAATAGCAATTGAAAACTCAATTTAAGCCAATCTCCGACTCGATTGCTATAAATAAATATATAAATTAAAATAAATTAGAGTTAAAAACAATTTATTAAATTCGGAATCGAAGCCAAACCTAATATAAAAGCAATATTTGCCGATCTCTACAAAAAGCAAATACAGAGCTATGTATCCCATGAGTGAAATGATTCCCTCCTTATTGGCCGAAAGCAAACCACTTCTGTCCGGGTTTTGGATGAATTGACTCAAACCTAATGACAAACAAATTTGATGGAAGACTAACAACAAGAGACCACAGAAACCGATATTGACTTTGTTTGAGAACAAACAGCAAAACGTCGTCGAAAACAGCTATTGAATCGAAAACTATTTAATAGTAATTAATAGCCAATCGATTGGCGATAACTATAAACTAATTAATTAATTAATTATTAAATTTAACAAAAATATTAACTTTAGTGAAGGCGAGGGTAAAGAAGAAATTCCAATGCAATCCGTATTCAGTGATGTGTTCGTGATATTCAAGAGTCTTGACTGCAATCAGTCTTTGAAATCCTAAGACAATGAGTGGAATCGTTGCAAACAATGTCTTCTTCCAGTAAAACATCGGTTTATAACCGGATTTAGAGCCGAATCGGGATTCGGGCGAAAAGCCGGCGTTAATGGCGATGAAGGCGCCGACCCCTACGTCCATAAGACTCCACCCGTAGAGCTCGGTTTTGGCGAACCGGCGGTCGAAGACATGGAAGTCGACGGCGAGTATTGCGATACAAACACAGAGTAATAGAGTTGACATCAAATTAGACAAAAACGGCAATCGATTCGAATAGTTCGGACACACATTCATCAGTTCTTCGACTGATATTCGTTTCGATTGTCTTTTCGCAAAACACAACAGAATTACACAAATTGTCGACAAAATGATTGACAAACAAATCAAATGAATATAATTCGACAAAAGAGTGACGCAAACAACGAACGGAAGGATTATTATTACGAATTCGACTGAATATCGAATCCATTTCACACTAAACCGAATCAATAATTAGTAAATAATAAACAAATGAGAAATCAATACAAACTTGTGTTGAGTTAAGGCCGGGAATAGAGACAAAACGGCGATCAGAAGGAAGTTCGCCAATTGGTTCACAACTGTTATGGCTATCACTTCACCGAATGTCGACCCGTTGTGGCCACCGATGAACTGCTCGCGAATTCGCTTATAATCGCTATTCATATCAAATGTCGACTAAATTCACAAATTTTGACGATTTCTTAGTTTTGTTGATATGTTTCACATGTTTTCACTTAATGTAAACATTGACTCAAAAAGCGCTTAATTTGAGTGAAGTATAACTGAAATACAAAAAACTTAAACAATAGTTAAGAAAACAGAAAATGTTTGACAAAACCGAATGACCACTGAATCAGAAATAGTGATCAAAATTGATGTGAAAAGCAAAAGAATTATCTAATTCGTCCAACTCTTCCCACTCTTCCCACTCTTCCCACTGTTCCGATTCGCCACTCCTTTCGATCGAAACAATTGCCGAACCATTGGTTTCATTGGCGTCGGTCTGTCCGTCACCGA
>JAQIYC010000805.1:0-11436 GCA_034699545.1 Porobelba spinosa | reverse complement strand
CTGATTTTTAATTTGGTACCAAATGCGCGCGCGAGTCTTACAAAAAAATCAGAAAAACTTACCGACCACACAATATAATACAAAACAGGAATGTCGAATAGGAAGTTATTCCCGTCAACCCCTCTCACAAGTTAATTGTAATAAATTCAGTTTTAATCCGGTTTAAATTTAGTTAAATGTAAATGAGTAAAAATTAAACCTATATTTTCACCAAACCCTACCATGACCACCAGAATTTTGAACAAAATTTTTTAGGTTGAAATTTTTTTATTTTTTGGGCGCCTTGTCTTCCAAAAATGGCGGCAACGCTTAAAAAATGGCAGTTGACGCCCAAAAAATGGCGTTTGGCGCCTATAAATAACGTTGTTGTATGCAAGGGGGAGAGTGTATGCATCTCGGCTTTCCTTACATACAAAAGTTCTGTTTATTGGTCACTATTGGCCGACTCAATAGGACCGAGTAATGTGTTGTCGCCTTTCCTCCCGGCGCTCGTCGCGACTTTGGGAAACAAATAAACACTTTTACAAATAAAGGCCGAACAACACACACATGAGTCGGAGTCTCACTGCTCCAGAGCTACCGGGCCTTCTGGCGCTCGACTCCAATAAACACAATATAAATTAAGACGACTTTAAATAAATTGGATTTCAAATCACTTTAAACTACATTATAAGCGAATCATCAATTCAATAGAAAAATCAATTCTTAAATACATTTTAAATATTTTTTCGCTAGAAAGAGATATATATAAATTCCATCTCCCACCCCACCCCCTCCCGCCGTGCATTTAAATGGTAGACCAACAAATAAATTAGCAAAAAGTTATTAAATAATTAATTTTTTATAAGCAAGGTTAGTCACATGACTTCACAACTTCATACTAATTGTAGTTCGTTAAGTCGTAGACCAACACTCGCGTAAATAAATTATTTTCTTACAATAATTTGTATTAACTTTTGCTATAATTTCTTGTAATTTATATTTGGACACCTGAATGAAAAATATTCAAATCTGATTATTATGGCAAAAATTGTTCAAAACGTTTTCAATATTTGTTATTTTATTAATCAATTAATAAATTATTTTTTTAATTAACAGTTTTTAATAGTTTAATCAAGAATTTATAAAATAAGCCAAACTTTAAAAACACATTTATTTATTAAAAGCTATTATAACTATTATAAAACAATAATTAACTTTAATTTGAATTTAAATAATAAATAATTATCTATTATTTGATTTTTCGTCATTTGATTGGCTATTATTAATAATTTCAATTATTGAATCAATAATAGATTGTGTCGAGCTCACATCAATTTCTGATTTCAATGTTATTTCTATATTACTATTAATACTACTTATGTCCGTAGTAACAAGGGTATTTTTAACTTCAGAGTCTTTAGCTTGGCTTGCGTCATAACTGGGCTCTAAATGCACCCAGTCACTTGGCGGATGTGCCCACTCACTTTCTGGCTTCGGTCTCCACTCACTTTCCGGTTCTGGTTTCCATTCACTCTCCGGTTTCGGTTTTGGCGTATGATGTTCGGGTTGGGGTCTGTGCTCTTCCGGTTTTGGAAACTGAAATATTTCGGATAAAGACGGCAAATGAAATTCGGGTAAAGACGGTATTTCGGCAAATGGCGGGAAATGAAATTCGGGAAAGGGTGGAAAGTGAAATTGGGGATTAGCTGGTATTTCGGCCAGGGGAGGGAAATGTAGTTCGGGTTTGGGTGGACGTGGATGAGGTTTTTCTGGTTCGGGTTCCCATTCCGGTTTTGGTGGCCTTGGTTTTGGTCTCTCAGGTTCTGGTTTCCATTCAGGCTTAGGAGGTCTTGGATGTGGGTTTTCGGGTTTTGGTGGCCTTGGATGAGGTCTCTCTGGTTCTGGTTTCCACTCGGGTTTTGGATGAGGCCTTTCGGGCTCGGGTTTCCATTCGGGTAGGGCCGGAATTTCCGGAAATGGCGGAAAATGTATTTCGGGTAAAGACGGTAATTCGGGTAATGGCGGGAAGTGTATTTCGGGCATTGGAGGCAATTGGGGAATTGGCGGGAAATGCAATTCTGGTAAAGTTGGCAATACAGGCAAAGGCGGGAAATGAATTTCTGGTCGGGGTCTTTCCGGTTCGGGCTCTGGCTCCGATTCAGGCTTTGGTGGTTTCGGATGTGGTTTTTCCGGTTGCGGTTTCCATTCAGGTTTGGGTGGTTTTGGTTTTGGTTTTTCAGATTCCGGCTCCGGTTCCCACTCGGGTTTTGGAGGCCTTGGATGAGGTTTTTCGGGTTCGGGTTTCCATTCGGGCAAAGCTGGTATTTCGGGAAACGGCGGAAAGTGTACTTCGGGTAAAGACGGTAATTGTGGAATTGGCGGAATGTGTAACTCTGGCAAAGCTGGTATTTGCGGAAACGGCGGGAAATGAATTTCTGGTCTTTCCGGTTCGGGCTCCCATTCAGGCTTTGGTGGTTTCGGGTAAGGTTTTTCCGGTTGCGGTTTCCATTCGGGTTTTGGTGGTCTTGGATGCGGTTTTTCGGGTTCTGGTTCCCACTCGGGCTCCGATTGCACCGGCTTCCATGCGGGTAGGGTTGGTATTTGCGGAATATATGCCTGTCCTATTTGAGGCATGGCTGGTATTGCGGGAAATGGTGGCCAATGTAGTTCGGGCATTTGTGGCATATCGGGTAATGGAACAACATGCGCATTTCCTTTTGATATATTATCTTGTTCGCGATTTGAATCAGATTGGGCTGATGTCGTACTTAGTTGATCATGTTCATTTATTTGCATTGTTTCAGTAATTGACTCAATTGTAGTTTGCTTGCTGCTTTTAGTTTGAGTTGTTTTGTATAAATTAGGAAGTTCAGTTGTCGGTGTTTCGGTTTTAAAAAATAACTTTGCATCCGAAGCAAATTCAACTTGCTCAGTTGTAATTTGATTTTTAGCTTGATTTCTATTTTTTTCATATTGAGTTAATTCTCGACAAACTATATTTTTTGCATCATTTTTAAAAAACAAATTATCTTGTTCATTAAGCTGGTTAACATCTTTATAATAGCCACATTGATCAATTATATTAAAGTCATCGGATGCGCCATAACTGCCGAATAGCACGACTTCATCGCCTTTAGTCAAAGAGACGGAACAATTGGAAGTGGTTTGCGGAGTGTACACAAAGTACGTCGAGATATGATAATCCATATTATTGTCGACATCTCTATACACATCCGATACGTTAACCGAATATCGCGTATAAGACATGTCCGCTAAGCCATTGCGCTTTACACCACTCTCTCCATCCGATATGACCCTACCTTTCCATCCAAAGTCAAATGAACAAAACCTCTGGTCAATAGACAACTGGCTATCCTGTGCACAACTACACGCATCAGCACTTCCGGTTGTCAGCACAGTTAGCAAAAAATAATCAAATATTAAAATTTTAATCTTGTTGATCATTTTAATAAAACTAAACGTAAAAAAGATAATGTTAAAATGTGGTTTGCTGTTTTGCTATGTTATAGAATTTATAAAATATAATTTTAAATTAGGTTATATAAGGTTTTATTACCTTGTTATCTACATGTTTTTATGCTTGAGTGTTTTATTAATTTGTAAAATTAGATCAAATTTACTATTAATATTAACGTGGACGTATTGCTTAATATTTAGTGTAAATTGCAGTTGATACTTGATTAGGGATGTGCAAGGTTCGTCAGGTTAGGGGGGGGGGGGTCCAGGGGTAGAAAAATAGCCGACTTTTCAGATTTTTGCCTGGGGGGTCTAGGGTAGGGTTTTTTTAAAGTCGTTATTTAGCCTAAAACGCGTTTTAAATGATATTTTCTATTTTGCCCCTAAATTGGAACTAAATTTAACTGAATTTAATTAAAAAAAACCCCCAATTTAGCCATAAATTACGTCATTTTAAAGAAAAACCCCTAAAATTACGTTAATTTTTCGGAAAATTTCCCAAAAATACAATATTTTTCGGAAAACCCCCTAAAACCCGGACGGCAAATTTTTTAGGGGGGTACCTGACTTTTCACGTCTGGGGGGAGTATTTTGAGAATTTTTCGTCTCTGGGGGAGGGTATTTTGCCATAACCCCCTCTTGCACATCCCTATACTTGATATTAATGTGAGATTTAAAGATTAACTGGTACAATTGGTAAAATGTGTTTCCAATTAAAAATTATTAATTAAATAATTAATTTTATAATTTAAAAACAAATTAAACTATTAATTAAAAGTCCCTTTTCTCTCGTTCACTCCCTCGTAATAAATGTAAAGCAACCAATCACAACAATACATTATTTCAATAATATTGCATTAAATAACATTTTTTATGAATGCCTATTATAATGCTATCATCATGTTTTAACGTAATAGGGGAGAAAAAGAGGGAAGAAGGACTTTCCAATCCAAGATGGCTATATAACTACACTAAATAACTTCAGTTTATTTCCGAAAATGATTACGTCTACAAAATAATTTGTTCCTGTTACTTCGAACACATATCGATGGAAGACATACTCTTATTGGGGAATGAAAATGAGCCCTGTTTCTCGTAATGGTTAAATGCGTAAACAGTTTTTAATAAATA
This sequence comes from Porobelba spinosa, assembly GCA_034699545.1. NCBI lineage: Eukaryota > Metazoa > Arthropoda > Arachnida > Sarcoptiformes > Damaeidae > Porobelba > Porobelba spinosa. The sequence continues at coordinate 6,846 of JAQIYC010000805.1, read as the reverse complement.
ACTTATTTAAAATAAATATAAAAATTAAAGATTGCAAAACTTTATTCATATTATAGTCTATTTTATTAAAATTTGATTTAATAGTTATTAATACTTATATTTATAGTTTAATTGATTAAGATATAATTTCATATAAATGCCAAAACAAAGTAACGACAAAATATATATTTATTGGTTTATATTTTATTTAAACATAATTTTAATCAATTATAAAATAATTTCAAAGTTTATATTTAATTAGATTTCTTAATTGGTTTAAAGTTAAAAGGGGGTAAAGCGGGCAGATCTGGCAATTGTGGCAATTGTGGCATTGGTGGCATTGGTGGTAATGGCTCGAAGATATATTGAGGAAAAGTTGGCATTTGGAGGTTTGGCCAAAAGTGCGGTGGCTTTTCACTTGGCTTTTCATCAGGCTTATTTTCAAGTATGTCGTTTGGATTATTTGCCACTACAACTATGCTTTGATCCTGATCAGATTCGACAGATTGATCAGATGGACTGGATTGGATAGACTGGTCAGGTTGGCCGGATTGGTCAGACGGCTCACTCGGGTTAGACACTTCTGCCACATCATTTGGCGGCGGCGGCACATCAACTGGCTTTTCGCTTGTTTCAATAATAGGCAATAATGAGACTGGCTCATTTGTTGTCTCTTCAGTGGTTGGCGTTGGTTTTGTTGGTTTTTTAATTGGTTTAACCGGTTTCTTAATCGGTTTCTTATCTGGTTTATTACCTGGCTTTTTACTTGGTTTTTTATCTGGCTTTTTATTTGGCTTTTTATTAGGCTTCTTATCTGGCTGTTTACTTGGCTTCTTATCTGGCTTTTTGCCTGGTTTCTTAATTGGGGTTTTAGCAGGTTTACTTGGCTTCCATGCTGGTTTATTATTTGGTTTAATATGTGCTTTAACAGGCTCATTATCTGGATCCAATGACGAATTGTTGCTTGATTCTTCTGTTGTCGTCATTTCAGCAAGATTATCTTTTTTTGCGTTTTCAATTGATTCTTCATTTGTTTCATGATAGGAGCCATCATCTGATCCATCATTCGCTCCATTATCTGTTTCGTGATACGAACCATCATCTGAGCCCTCATCTGATCCATTGCCGGAATCATTATCTGATTCACCATTAACTTCATTGTCTGTTTCGTGATACGAGCCGTCATCTGATTCATCATCCGAACCATTATCTGACTCGTGGTATGAGCCGTCATCAGAGTCTTCATCAGTTTCATCGTCAACTTCAATACCAGCTTCGTCTTCAGATGGATCATAAGTAGGATCATTAACTTCGTCATCACTATTGTCGCCGTCATTATTATCTTCATTATCTGTTTCAATAATTTCGCTATCGTCTGATTCATCGTCTGAGCCGTCATCTGACGGATGATAAGAGCCATCATCTGATCCGTTGTTTTCTTCATTGTCTAAGCCGTCATTTGATGGATCATAAGAACCATCGTCTGACCAATTTTCATCATGGCCCTTCTTCTTATCTTTATCATCATAAACTACTCCAGATGTAATTTCTCTTGGATCTTTAGTGGTATCTATGCTTATATTAGGTTTGCTTGCTGGTTTTGCTGGTTTTCTATTTGGCTTTTTGATTGGCTTTTTACCTGGACGTTTAATTGGTCTTTTACCTGGACGCTTTGATGGTTTTTTACCAGGCTTATTGTTTGGTTTTTTAGCGGGTAATTTAGCAGTTTGCGTATTTGGTTTTAAACTATCTTGTTTTCCTGGTTCAGAGTTTGGCTTTTTAGCAGTTGAACTATGTTTTGGCTTTTTTGTATACAAATGGCCAATTGTTGATGGTTCTTGGTCAACTTGAATTATATGCTCTTGATTGCTGGCAATCATTGGTTTATTAACAACGATAATCTCTTTTTCCTGATTGGTTGGCTTTTCTGTTAATTTACTAAAAGTAAAACTCTCAACAGTAGTGGAAGTGGTTGTAGTATCTTGCTCACTCTCAACCTGCACCTGACAAATGGTCTCTTTCGCCTCATTTAGCAAAAACTCCTTTTCGCGATCACTAATCAGTTTATAGCTCTTAACAAACCCACAGCGACTCACAATCGGCATACCGTCGAACGGATCATAAACGCCAAACAACACCATATCCTCGCCTTTGTCTAACATAACCGAACATTCCGTGTCGAGTCGCGGCGTATACGCAAAATACGTTGAACTTTCATATTCGGTAATATTGCCGATATCGCGGTAAACGTCCAGAATCTTCAGTTCATACCGTGAGAACGAAATCTCATTCATATCACGCCAGCCATCTTCGAATTTGTCCGTGATGATGCTTGCTTTCCATCCAAAATCGTACAGGCAAAATGTCTTGTCGATTGTATCTCGGCTATATCTTGAACATGTACAATTAGCTTCAGACCTAATTATCAGTTCCGTCAGTAAAATACTTAAACTAATTAACAATTTAGTTTTATACATTTTTTGTTCTAGTTAACTGAGAGCCAATTTAACTAGATAGTAATTATAATTAACTCTTAAATTTTGTTTTATTTTTTAGAGTTTTATATTTTATAAACTAGGCCACACATATCTAGTGTTATATAAATGTAACATGTTTGCAATGTTTTATTTAATTTTTCATTGAGTAAAATTAGAGCATGTTAATAATTAATCCTTTATTTTAATTTTTTTAACACATTATAAATTTTTAAAAATAACATTTTACAATGTTAAATGTAAAATTACTAGTTAATACACGATGATAATTTTTATTTTTTTAAATAGTAAATATAGCAAGGTTAATGTTATTTTATTTTAAATGCAAATATTGAAATAAAAATATACCCTGTACAATAATTAAATTACCGATTAAATCAAAAACTGTAAAAATGTCTTACTTTTGACACATTTTTGGGTCAAAAGTAAGAAATTTTGCAATTTTTGATTTAATCATGTGCTCACACAACTATAAAACACTTAATTCATAAATTACCGATGTTTTTTTAATTAAATTTATTATTTTCTGCTCAATTAAGATTTGGGGATAAAAAATGTCAAAATACTTTAATTTGTAATTATATTAAAACTATTAAATCAATTTATACTATTTTTTCTCAATTTATTATACATATATTAAGTTATTATTTAAATTTAAATATTGAGAAATATGACCCCATTGTCCTCTGCTTTTGGCACTTTAGTCTTTACACCTCGTATCATGGTTTGGGCGAAGTTTTCGGGCAGATTTTGCCGAATAAATTAAATTTCTCAAATTTTTTTTGAATTATTTCTGTTGTCCATCACTTATCGGAAAGTTATTTTAATAAATAAGCTATAAATCCCTAAATTTGTGGCAATAGCGGATAATCCTGAGAATTAATATTTTTTGGCATATGTTTAACGTCAAATAAATTTAAGATTTGCAGACATTGTTCGCGTTATGAGGGAATACCAGTTCTATCCAAAACAAGGGATTTGGATTTAAATGAATTTTTAATATATTAGTTATAACGCTATAATTCATTTAGTAATATATAAATCGGTATTTATTCGTTTTCCGACTCAAAAATTAGTTATTTCTTAAACTTATTGCAATTAATAAATTATTTAATTCAAAAAATTTTAAACAGGCTTTAATATAATATTTTTTGAAAATTCTAATTGTTTATAAGATTAATAAAAATAATTTAAAATTGTATTTGACCGTTAGATCATAAAATATAACCGGGTAAACCCATAAACGAGCAACCTAATTGGCGTTTTTTCGAACAAAATTCCCAAACCGTTTCCTGACACTGACTACTTCTAAAGTTGACATCTTGTTAATTATCAATTAATTAGTAAAAATTTGTGCATTAATATTTAGTTAAATAAACAATTTATCAAATTACTCACAAATTTTGACTAAATTAGCCTTAAAATTATACATAAATTACCTTCTAATTGTTTGACATTTCTTATCCCCAAATCTTATGTTCATATAAAACTAATTATAATTTACTTAAATTTTATATTCATATTTTTCATTTTATTATTTTAACAAATGTTATATAAATATATAATAAATAATATATTTAAATCGTGATTTATTTAAAATTATTAAGCATACATACTAAGGATGTGGAAGGTCGGCAACCTCAATGGGGAGGGATTAGGTGGGGCAAAATAGCGGATTTAAAAAAATCCTAAAGCGTTTAAGTAGGAGATAATCCAAAAGTGACATGGCGGCTATTTTTTGGCGCTAAAATACTAATTTTGGCGCTAAAGCACTATTTTTGGGCACCAGTCGTTATCTTTTGGGCGCCAAAACACTCAAAAAGTCAAAAAATTTCGGGGGGGGGATACCTTAGCCGCGGCTTCAGAAAGGGGGATAATATATTTTTTTGAATATAGGAGGGATAATTGCCTGATCTTCTTCCTTTCCACATTCCTACATACATACAAATAATAATCTTTTAAAAAAAGCTTGCTCATTCCAGTTTCAACGTGTTTTTAATTCCTTTTTTTCATATTTTACCATTCAAAAATTAAAATAAATTAAATTTAATATAACATGTTAATAATTTATTAATTATGCATACAAATAAAATGTTTTATTATTTTTGTTTTTAAATTCTCAAAACAGCGTTAAAAAAAGTAAATCAATAAATAATTAATTAATTTCTAACTATTGCTAAATCTATAAAAAGCATTAAATGCAAATGAATTTAATGGAATTAAAACATTAAAACAACTAGTACATTAGAAATATTATTATTATAATTATTAAAAATATTACCAATAATAATCTCTATTTATTAAAATATAAACTTACTATTTGCATTATTTTTATAACTTACATTTATCAACATTTCAATTAACAATTTGAACATTATATTAATTATATTATTTTTTGTATTAATTAAAATAAAATATAATAAATATAATAAGTAAATAAAAATAAATTTAAAATGTTTAATACGAGCAACAAATATATATCAATATTAAATATACGAACAATTAGTTTAAATAAAATATTTCGTTTTATATATTTTATATTTTGTTTATCGATATGTTTGACTCAAATCTATAAGATTTCAAAAATCTATTTCTCGTATAAAACGACAACTTTTGTAAAATACGAAAACTCTTCGACGATATCTCTTCCGGCGATTACTATATGTTTTGATAAAAACGAAATTTTAAGAAAAGAATACTTAAATCAATTTAAAAACATTACAACAAATCGAGATAATGTCATATTTAATTATATTAATAATAAACCTATTCAGGAGCAATTTCAAATCTTGAATAATTATTCAATGATATTTAATATGTGTGTTGTTTTAAAACCAAATGCATTTAAAAATACAACAGATAAACCAACCATGATAAGTTTAGTTGCAAAGTGTCATAGGATTAGTAAAGTTATTAATTCAATTGATTACTACCGGTAAGTTTAACATTAAAATGCCTTTCTCAATTTTAAAATTTACTAGTTTAAAATAATAAATTTATTAGAATTTTAAAAAGAGCTAGTTATATTTAAATTATTTTAACAAAGTGTTATTTTTAAGTAATATTTATTTTAAGTAAAAAATTATTGTCTAAAATTATTTTAATAATTAATATTAAATCTTGCTTGCTAAAGTAAATATAATTATCAAGTTTTTAATTTTTTATTTGCCAGGTCATGTTTTACTTTTTTATCGCAACTGGACAATCAGCCGAACAATTATTACGAAATTATAAATGAAATTCAATTTAGAGATTATTTTATTGATTTATTTGCAATTCTTTTGAAACAAAAGTTCAAAAAAATAATTTTCTTAATTCATTCAAAAAGAGAACAAATAATAAGTTTAAACAATAAAAACTTTATTGAATATTACACTAAAGACCGAAACGGAAAGTCAAACAATCAATATCTGCATTACAACAGAATAATAGTCAACTCAATGGCTAAACCGTATGAAACGGATTGTTATAATTACGAAAAAATCAACTCAACCTCAAGAAGTGATTGTATCGATAAATGTCGACTTGAAATATTCAAGAATAAATTAGGAAATACTAAATGGCCTGGTAGTTATTTAACAAGCAATTTGCATTCCAATGCAATAATGATCGATATGTATGACTACTATAACAGTAATGCAAATAATGTAGACTTTGTTGACATTGCAATCGGTAGACAATGTATGTCTATCTGTGGTATGAAAAGCGAATGTCATTCAGAATATTATAAATTGTTTTTAACCAAAAATTTCTACAATTCGTCGGATTATTATTTTCGGGTTTTGGCGCCGAAACGACCGGATCTTATATACACTCATTCGCCGAAAATACTGTTCGAAGAGTTTATATCATTTATCGGCAGTTATGTCAGTCTTTGGTTTGGATTCTCTATTATTATGTTAACAAATGTATTGCAAATCTGTTTTAAGTTTATTATTAAGAAATTTAAATTAAGTATAAAAATCAATAAATTTAATCTAGTCAATAAAATCTTAATAACAACTAACAAGATTAATCCTTATGTTTTGCGTAATAAATTGCAAATAAAATAACAATCAAAACACAATAAACCAGTCAACTGATATATTATTTTAACAATATTAATTATTTTTAAAAATTTTAAAGATATAATCAATGATTATATATGCTTAATAAGGCGATTAAGCTCCGGCTAAATTTTAAAACCACATTTTCAGTGGTCTTCTCATTTGGCCACGTTTTCAATTGCCAGACATAATCATGTTTCGATAACCCTTTACAAGAAATCTCATCAGTGGCCTTCCTATCAAACCCGTGATCCTCTTCTGGTCACTTTTGAGATAAAACTAAAAAAGTATTTTGAGTTTAACTGCAGTTGAGATTAAAAAAACAA
>JAQIYC010000804.1:0-11442 GCA_034699545.1 Porobelba spinosa | reverse complement strand
AACTAAAAACATTGAAAATAAAGTGTATTTATGTCAACATAAATGTCATTCAATGAATTAAAATGCAATTAATATTAATAAACAAACCATTGATTCAATCGTCAAATGAATAAAAGCCAACAAAATGTCGAATATATTGAACCGAAGAATCTGTTTGTTTTCAACGATTTTCTGTTTAATTGCTTTTGTATTCAAATGTAATTCAATTTTATTGATAAACAAAGATCTCAAACAAAATGACATTAATTTTGTCGAAAACTTTAATCGATTTGAGGCCGAAATTGATGACAATTCGATGTATAGATCGAAACGTTCGCCGAATTCTGTGTCGACCTCTTCGGCGACGAACACATCGACTGACGACTCGTTGTCTGCTTTCGTCACCTCTTCGGCTCTTAACGACAGTCACCAGCAGTTGACTGTCCACTGGTCGGGAAAGAGCTCTCCAGTGATCATATGTTTGGCTAAGAATAGGCCCCAAAACCCGAACATCTCGTCTTCGGTCTATATATCCCATAATTACGGCAAAGATTTCAATAGAGTTTCGGATTTTGTTCTAAGCAACGGATCCGATGCAGTGATCAATACGTTCTTCATTTCGCCGGCAATTAATTCTCACTATATTTTCGTCGATTCGGCCAATAATTGTCTTTTTGTTACCAAAGACTTCGGAAAGACATTCAAGAGAATAGAGTTGTCATTCGAACCGAAAACACTGTCTCTTCACTCAACTCGAGTTGATTTCGTTTTGATGACTTCGAAGTCATTGAAGTATTTATTAGATTTTTACTTAAATTCAGACTTTATTTCAATTGAATTAACGATTGCTTTGATTTATGACTTGAATTAGCGATGACTTGGAGTCTAAGCTTTACGTTTCCGAAGACTTCGGCAGTAATTGGCGGCCAATCCAAGAGCGGGTCAAACAGTTCTCATGGGGTGTGGAAGGCGTGGACACGGAATCAGGTGTTAAGACAATTATTGTTCAAAGACAAGAACCAAACGGTTTGACAACAATTCTCAGTTCGAATGACTTCTTCACGAATGAGTTCAACACAAAGATATGGCTAAACAATGTCGAAGAGTTCGAAATTTCGGGCAAATACTTGTTTGCGACCCGAAAGCTCAAACTGATTGGTGATCCGCACAGACCTATGAGTCACGAATCGTATCAGTTGTGGGTTTCGTATAAACGTCATGACTTCAGACGCGCTTTGTTTCCGCCGAACAATATCTCGATTATTGACTATTATATCGCCGACGCGTCTGAAGAGGTGGTTATGGCATGTCTTACGTTCAACGACTCGACCACTCATTTGTATACTTCGGGCGAAAACGGCACTCAATTCTCGCTTTCATTAGAGAATATTCTATACTTTGCGCCGAATATAACGAAACATCCGTTGGGTTTGGACTGGAATAGTGATGAACCGTTGGCCGACATTCACAAAGTGGCCGGAATTCGAGGCATTTATATTGCATCGAAATGGAAAGAACCGAAAAAATCGATCGCAGATCTGATAAGTGTTATCAGTTTCGATATGGGCTCGAAGTGGCAGCGGTAGGCATACGAACACTAATTGTGTTTATATTAATTATATTTTATTTGTTTATATCTAACAAATGTTGGAAATTAAGCAATAATTTTGTCAATGAAATGAATTGTTTGTAAAAATAATCTAAATTGTGGTCAGAATACGACCGCCTTTTATAGACGCCGACGGCGGACACATCGACTGCAGTCTCGCCAACAACTGTTCCCTCCATTTGTCTCAAAAGTTTTCATACCTTTACCCGCACTTGCGTTTACCCCCAATTGTCTCGCGTTCTTCAGCCGTTGGACTTATAATGGCGTCTGGAGTTGTCGGCACTTCCATTAAAGGCAAACAACCCAACGTCTACCTGAGCATCGATGCGGGCATATCATGGCATCAGGTGCTTAACGGCAATTATATATTTGCTTTCGGAGACTTCGGGGCTATTATTGTCGCCATTTCTTACTATTCGAAGAACGGCGCGACTAATGAACTTAAGTATTCGGTAGATGACGGGGAGAACTGGGCGACCATTAAGTTCAGTAAAGATAAGATTAGAATCTATGGTCTAATGACAGAACCGGGAGAAAAGACGACTATTTTTACTTTGTTTGGTTCAAAAGAAGAGGGAAAACACGAGTGGACTCTAATTCAGGTGAATCTAACCAAAGCATTCAAAGCACAGTGTGTTCTGCCCGACGACTACAAGGACTGGTCGCCGCATGACTTCGACTCCGGGTGTCTGTTGGGCAGACATGAGGTGTTCCAAAGAAGAATTGCGAACCACAAGTGCTATAATGGCCAGCAATACATAAGACCCGTCGCGACCCTCAACTGCCCGTGTCGTCACTCAGACTTCGAGTGCGACGTCGGCTTTGTTTGGGACAAGAAGTCCGGCGCCAAATGCATTCTAGACGACCGCTCCAGTGTTGAGGGTTTTGACCCGTTCTCAGTGCCCGAGTGGTGCAGAGTTGGGCTCATTTTCAACAGAACTCAAGGCTATCGTAAAATTAGTGGCGACACGTGTTTTGGCGGTGAAGAGGATTGGTATTCTCCGCAATCAGTTCCCTGTCCTTTCAGCCCCAAACATGACGATCAGTTCCTTCTGTTCGTTCAAAGGCAGTCCATCTCTCGATTGGTGTTGAATGAGGACAAGCCCTCAAAGGAGACACTCGTTCCTCAATCCTATTTGATTAACACAATTGCAGCCGATTTTGACCACAAATCGAATTGTCTTTATTGGTCAGACATAGGAATCGATAAAATAATGCGTTTATGTCTCGACGGAAGTCAATCACAACCGGATGTGTTGGTTGAGACGGGCCTCGAGTCGGTTGAAGGCATTGTATTGAATCCAATCAACAATCACTTGTATTTCGTCGATGGCGAGCAGGCGAAGGTAGAGCTCATTCGCACAGATATTGTCAATGAGGGTCGTATGAGACGAACCGTATTATCAAAGCCTAACCTCGAAAAGCCGCGCGGAATAGCTATCAGTGCTATTGAAGGCTATATATTTCTAACCGATTGGGGAAACACCAAACCCGGCATAATTAGGTGTGAGCTCGACGGCGACAACGTTAAGGTGCTGTTCAACAGCTCAGTCGTCTCCTGGCCTAATGGTATCGCTGTTGACTACATGAGTCATAAAATCTTTTGGGTCGACGCGAAACGGGATTACATCGCGTCGTCTGACTTCGACGGCAAACATCTTAAGTACATCTCTGAAGGCCAGGAGACTCCACATCCCTTTGCTTTGGGTGTCTTCAAAAACTTTGTGTATTTCGATGACTGGAATCTTCAACAAATCGTTTTGATTAACAAAAATGACGGCTCAGACAGACGCGTCATATTGAGTGACATTAATGGGGGAATGGATTTGAAAATAATTACTTCAGAATTGAGTAATCGAGTCAACGGCTGCAGCGATAATAAGACATCGAATTGTTCTCATTTATGCGTCGCTAAGCCATTCAATGGTCACAAATGTCTTTGTCCGGACGGGTTCGTTGTGGAGAAGACACCCGAAGGTAACGAGAGGTGCAGCTGTAGGGCCGGCGAAGAATTAACTAAAACTGGCGCCTGTAAGCCACGCAAGGAGGGGATGGCCTGCAGTCATGAAGAGTTTACATGTGATAATGGATTATGCATTCAAAAGCTCTGGAAGTGTGATCGGGATAACGGTGGGTGCCTTCAGTTGCCAGCCTTTCACTCTTTCGGTTAATATGTTTTGTTTATTAAATACCGAATCCATCAATGATTCGCTAGATTGTGGCGACGGCTCTGACGAAGCAAATTGTGAAGACCATCGATGCAATGACAACGAGTTTCAGTGCAAGCGCTCCAACAAATGTATTCCAATTCACTGGAAGTGTGACTTTGATTCGGATTGTATGGACGGTTCGGATGAAGGTTTTGTACATTTGTTTTGAAATTTATATTTGATTTTTGAATGAATTGAACTTTAAATCGAAAGATCCAGCGATTTGTTCGACAATATATCCAAAATGCAATCAAAAGACAGAATTCTTGTGCAAAAATCACAGATGTATTGACAAAAAGTTTGTCTGCGATATGGAAGACAATTGTAGGGATGGCAGCGATGAAAGCGATTGTATGGCGAAAGCCTCCAAATGCAAAGACGACGAGTTTCGGTGCAAAAGCGGTGATTGCATTCTAGCCGTTTGGCGCTGCGATGGTCTGTACCTCCAAGTGATGCCATTCATTGGTAATGAAGTGTTTTAATTGATTTTAGGCGATAATGACTGTCAGGACAAGAGTGACAAACGAATTGATGGCAAAAGTGAGTAAACATTTATTGTAATTTAATTTTTCTATTTTACACCCGATATACTCGGTTTGGTTCCATTGAATCCCAAGAGTGGCTATTATTTTGTTTAATTGTTGTACAAAACGATGAGTTATTTAATCGATGAGTTATTTAAGCATTAGTTCCACATTTCGATGATTCTATTGCTGCGAATAATTGAAATTCTAGTTTAAATAATTAGATATTTAGTAATATATTTGATTTTTATAGTCCTCTCAAGCGATGAGTCTAATTGTTCGAAGTCTTCGTGCAATTCGTGGCAGTTCTCCTGTGGAGACCATAAATGCATTTTTAAGACATGGGTTTGTGATGGAGAGTACGACTGTCTCGACAGGTCTGATGAGAAGGACTGTCCAAACAATAACACAACTCCAGCGGAATCACCACAACTGCTCACAACAACTACGACATCAAATCCATTGGATTCCTGTGCCGGCAATTGGTTTCGCTGTGCGAGCAATATATGCGTTCCTTTGATATGGAGGTGCGATTCGGTCGACGATTGTGGCGATGGCTCAGACGAAGTAGGCTGTGTCAAGAATAATGCCACTTCCGGCACCACTCCTACCTCACAAGTCGCCAAAGAGGGAGGATGTGGTCGAGAGAGATACCAGTGCCGGGACGGACAATGCATTTGGGATTCCTGGCTCTGCGACTCACAAAAGGATTGCGATTCGGGTGAAGACGAAGAGAACTGTAAGTTTGGACCAAAAGTCTGTTCAGAACAGGAGTTCAAATGTGTTCATAGTTTGGGATGTATTCCCATAAGCGATGTTTGCAATGGAAGGGATGATTGCGGCGACGATAGCGATGAGGTTTGGCTCGATTTTTTGTTCCGAATATTTAGTCATTGACTCAATTACTGATTGCACTTCTAGTGGGGCTGTCATAACGAACCGGTCAACCCGTTCGACCCGAGCAAACACATGAAGTGTTTGGGCTTTATGTGCAAAAGTGGGGAATGTATTGAAGGCCACAAACGCTGTAATCGAAGACCTGATTGTTTTGACGTTTCGGACGAAGAGAACTGTAGCCAAACTTTTTATGCGGTTCAGGACTTGCGGGTCGATCTCAAGAGCATAACGGCTCAGAGTTTTACTATTTTGTGGAAAAGGCCGTCGAGTCTTAAGAACTTCCATTATATGCCCTCTTATTCGGCGCTTAATACCAATGAATGGCATAACATGTCGTGGATTAAAGACGAAATCTTCACGTTCGACAAATTGGAACCGGGACTCACGTACAACGTCTCAGTTTATTGCAGACTCGTTAACGAAAGCCAACCCTTCCCTCCCCTGCAGTTTATTCAGATTACCACCGAATCGATTGGTATAAATAAATTGATTAATTGTTAATTGATTCGAATACTGAACATAACTATCCCCTTAGCGCCCAGCCCTCCATTCAATATAACGGTTAAAGAGTTGTCCGACAACAAAGTTCTTGTGGTTTGGTCGCCACCACTGGCCTCTCACGGCCTCATTAAAGGCTATCGAATCTATTATTCGCCGCCATTTCCGGCACTCAAACAGACTGTAAGCGCTTCGAAGACCAATTACACCGTAAGAGACAGTTTGCTTATCTCCCGGCCCTTCGAAGTGGGCGTTAAATATACTTTTTGGGCGACGACTCTGACTACAAACCTTGAAAGTGAAAACTCGAATAAGACTTCAATAGTTATCGGATCTGTTGTGACGATCAAAGACTTAAATTTAAGAAATATAACGAATTCAAGCGTTACTATCGAATGGGTGTCAGTGCCGGTCAAACCTATCAAATGGTATATCGAATACAGATGTGACGACTATTTTATCGGTTTTGTCGGTAATATAACTGCAGACAAAACCCAGGTCACAGTCACGGGACTATCGCCGGGCGTTAACTATCAGTTTAAAATTCTTCCTCTAATTAATGGTTCGGTTCTTTTGAGTGGAATTGAAGACAATATTATATCTGTTCGGACGGAAGGAACGGTTCTGCCGTCGGTTGCGATAATCGAAAAGTCAATATTTGGCACAACCTTTAACTTGAGTTGGAATCGACCCAAATATCTATCGAAACAAATCGATTGGACTTTTGGTGTATTTTACGGATTATCTGAAAACAAACTAAAACTTTACAACAAAACGAAAGAAACGAATTTATCGCTAAACGGATTGTTGTCGTGTGAGTCATACATAGTTCAGGTCAGAGTCAGCGCTCCGTTCGGTTTGGGGCCGTCGGTCGACTCGACGATTCTAAAGACACAGTACGACCCTATGGCTCAGCCCAAGAATTTCAACTACAGAGTTATGCCGAACAATAAGACAAAGTATTCGCTTTCGTGGAACTCCTCCTGCGATCGAATGGACGACACTTTCGTCGCTTATCAGATATGTGTCAAAGATTTGGTGAAAGATCGCGAACATTGGTTCCAATTGGCGCCGAGGAATGACTCCTCCATTCAAATGAATCTAACCGTTCATTTCGGTGCTGTCTATGAAATCAAAGTGAGAACAGATCGACCGAACGCTCGCTTTACAGATCCGGTTATTCTGAAACCAATGGCTTTACCACCGGTGCTCAAACTGGACGCCATTCAACAGATGAATGGATCGCTTTATATCATTTGGAAAAATATTGATGACTGGCCTCAAGAGTTACTTAACCATAGGTCAGACGCTTTAGGCTTTAATTTGGAATAAATTTTAAACTTTTTGTTTGTTTTATAGTTTTGAATATAAAGTATATATAAGTCAAACGCCGAATGTTAGCGAAGGGAAAGAAGTTTTAGTGAAGAGACCGCCACTCAGTTATGCGGCACAGATTGGAAAGTTTTATTACATCTCAGTTGCACTGATGGAAGAGCACGGATATTATGGCCCGGTTTCGAATTCTATAATTATTGGAAATCCGTTGTCTTCGAGTAATTCAAAACTTATTGTTTATAAAATTGTTTTTTTAATGAATTATATTTTAGATTCAGTAATAATTGAGAAGAATTCGGTGATAGGACTGGTTGTTATAATAAGTATTGTAATGATAGCACTGGTAGTCTCGCTCTCGATATTTATTCTAAGGCATAGGCGTCTTCAGCGAAGCTTTTTGTCATTTGCCAGCAGTCACTACAACACCCGCTCGGGTTCGGCCACTTTCACCACCAATGATGGCTTGGGTTGGGATTATATCTTTGCAAAACATTTTATATTAATTATATTTATTTGACATTTCCTTCAGTTTTAATAATTAATTTTCTAATTCCAGACGAAGACGAAGAGTCGCCAGTCTTTCGGGGCTTTTCAGACGACGAACCGCTTGTGTTGGCATAAAATGCATTTCTTTCCAAAACCAATCATTTTGTGATAATATAGACAATAACTCAAAGTTATTACTAATAATAGTTTTGTTTAAATATTATTTTTCATTTCGATTTCGATTTTTATATTTGATTGCAATATATTGTAAATAATTTGTCTTTAATTTGAAAAACTAGTCGTTTCTTAACAATTGATTCGATTGTCATTCGATATAATTTAAGTTTCTATTCAATAGATTCGATCGATTTATTCAAATTTTAATTTTGTTTAATATATCGAAAGATTGAAATTATATAAAATTTGATTATTTTTGAATTAATTTACAAATTAATCAATAATTTAATGATTTAATGATTAATCGACAAAATTAGAGTCGCAACAAGTCTTCAGACATTATCACCAGTCGTGGTAATCAATAGCTGTGTTATCGGTTAAATGAATTAATATTTTAAATACAATTAAATACATTTAATAACTAAAAACTTAAGCAATTAATTCAATTCAAACACTTCTCACTCGACCCCCACTTCCCTCACTTTAATACGTCATTTGTGTTGAGCCCAACACTCATTCGCTGACGTGTTTTCAAACATATTTCGTAAAATTGTTTAAAAGTTAAGTCAAACTAAACGAGACTTTAATTCAATTCAATTCAACCATTGATTAGATTTTAATTATTGAATAACTCATCAGAACTTAAAAAATGGTAAGAATTCGGTATAAAATGTGTTATAAAATGCGGAACAAAAGGAAATATGAATTGATGTCAACCCTAACCCCCACTCATAGCCCGCATCGGCCAGTAGTACGTCTGTCGGCGCCGGCGGTCGTTCGCCGCGAGCTATGCCTTCGCGAAGCACAGGTGGAACTGGAGGTAGGACTAAGCAGCGGAAGACGGGCGGCGCGAGTGCCGCAGCGAGTGGTCGGTCGCGGACGGCGGCCAATAGCGGAGGGATGTGGAGGTTCTATACCGACGACTCGCCCGGAATTAAAGTGTAATTGAATTGGATTTGAGTTTGAAATGCATTAATCGATTTGTTGTAACGATTGACTTAACCCCTGAGCAGAGGTCCGGTTCCCGTTCTGGTGATGAGTCTTGTGTTCATCGCTTCGGTGTTTATGCTTCACATTTGGGGCAAATATACGCGAAGTTAAGCCGAAATCGATTTTATTTCTATTGTTTTAAACATTTATTAATAATTGGACCAAATGTTGGAATTTTTATTTTGATCTTTTGGTAAAATCTCTTCAATTTTATTATAACATTAAAACTGAATATATTTGTCAACATTTGATGAGTTGTTCATTAAATCAATAATTAATTCATAAAATATAAGTTTAAATATATTTAAATTAATACTTAATTCCGTCTTTAAGTCCATTATTCCTCACAAAACAAAACGATTAATGTCTGACAAAAAGGGCTAAAAATATCGTTATATTAAATGTCTTTCAAATGACTAGTTTTGGAAAACAATATATTATTCATGTGTTTGGAGAGAGATATGAAAATATTTAAACAGATCTTAAAACTTAAAACTTTCAAAAAATAATAACTAAAACATATTTTAGGTAAAAAACATTGGGAAACAAAAGCAGACAATTCGAGTCAATATAAGTCGAGTTATACTCCGCCGCCACTCCTATCGACAGTTATTTTCTGGAACTCCATTTCCGCGGCCTTCGAGAACCTGTTGGGAGCGGTGGCGCCCGTCTGGATGGCGCTCATCAGCTCCAAGTACTCGCCCAACTCCACCTGACCGTTCTTATTGATGTCCACTTCGCTCAGCATTAAATGCAGTTCCTCTTCAGTCATCTTCACGCCCTGTGCCTGAAGTTGACAATAATTAGTGTTAGAAGTGATTCAATGACTATAAGCCAATTGGCACTCACTTTCATACTGCGCCGCAAGTCGTTGATACCGATATAGCCCTTCCGGTCCCTATCGAGTGAATGGAATTGTTTACTGTATTTATTGATCTCGTCCTTCGTGAGAGAGATTGGCGACAAGTCTCGCATTTCTTTGTTGACCTGTTGTCCCATCTCTTGTCTCAGGAATTCTTTTGCAGTTTTCAGTTGTAATTCCTGTTCTTTTTTACTCCATTTGAGTTCTTCGGCCAAAATGTCGACAATCTTCGGGAGCGTCTCCTCTGCCGCCTGAGTGTTGAGGAAAGCCAGTCGTAGTCTTCTGGCGATTACGTCGACTGCAGTGCACGCGTACTCCCGAACCGCAAATCGAATCTCTCCCTCAATGTAAGGGAACTCTGAGTGCAGTCGACGTCCGGCCACTGGCCAGCGCTTACCCGTGAGTTCGGCCAACTTCGCGACAGCGAATGCTTTGTCGCCGTAAGTGTTGGCCAAATGTTGGGCCACTTCTGGCTCTAAGCCGTAGTCCTGTACTAACTGTATGTAAAGGGTTGGCGTCCAGTGCTTCCCTCCCTCTAAGGTTAAGCCTAATGTCTGGCATTCGGTCGCATGGCTTAACTTCTCGGGATTGTCAGCAACGGCCGCATTGACCGCTTCTTCGGCCATCACCCGATAGGTCGTCCACTTCCCGCCGGCGATCGTCACGAGACCACTCGAACTCGTGTCGATTATATGGTTTCGAGCAATGGATTCGGTGTTGGGTTTCGATGGATCCAAAACCAATGGCCGAATGCCAGCCCAGGCGGACATCACGTCTCCCCGACGGACATTGATGTCGGGATTCAAATAATGTCTGATTTCGTTCAAAATAAATTGGATGTCCTGTTCAGTCGGCGCCGGATTGTGCGTCACTTCACACACCTTATCAGTAGTGCCGGCGATCGTCCACTTCTCCCAGGGAAGGAAGAATATGACGCGTCCGTCACTCGTCGCCGGGTCTAACAGTCCCATCGATTCGGGGCTGTAATAGCCCGGGAGTACAATATGTACGCCAGCGCTCGGTTGGCATATTTTGCGGGTGTTTTGGTCGTCCATAAGACGGATAGAGTCGGTGAAAGGCCCGGTAGCGTTGATAATGCACTTGGCCTTCACGTTCCACTCCTGTTTGGTGAGTTGGTCCTGAAGACGGGCGCCGTTGAGCCTCCCGTCGGAGTCTTTATTCAGTTTAACGACTGCCACATGATTGGCGACAGCGGCCCCATAGCGGGTGGCCGTCAGAGCAATGGCTAAATTCATTCGCGCGTCGTTGTGCTGCCCGTCATAGTAGACGATAGCGCCGACCAATGAATCGCTTCTCAACATCGGGAACAACTCGAGCGCATCCTTTTTCGACAAATAGTAACTCGACTTCACGTTCTTAGTTCCGGCCACTAAGTCATACATCTTTATGCCGACCCAGAAGTAGGGGATTTGCCAGTAATGATACACCGGTAGCATAATTGGCAGCGGGTATGACAGGTGCGGTGCGATCTCCAACAGGTTAGCCCTTTCTTGTAGCTAAAGGTCAGAAATGTTTTAATTCAGAAATTGTTGGCAAAAGCAAACGCAGAGTCTATAGCGTGAGAGCACTGACCGCTTCCCTGACCATCTTGTACTGCTCCAGATCTAACTTCATGATTGCTTTCTGCAGATACCGAACCCCTCCGTGAATTAGTTTAGTGCTGCGACTGGAAGTGCCGGAAGAAAAGTCATCCAATTCTACCAAAGCTGTCGACAAACCTATCGAAACGACAATTAGTGAACAAATGACTAAACGATTCAATAGAGTTGAGGCCAAAGCCAAAGCCAAAGCCAAAGCCAAAGCCAAAGCCAAAGCCAAAGCCAAAGCCAAAGCCAAAGCCAAAGCCAAAGCCAA
>JAQIYC010000803.1:0-11452 GCA_034699545.1 Porobelba spinosa | reverse complement strand
TCTACTATTTAAAATAAATATTTAATAAAATTATATTTATAAATTGATAATAAAAAATATTTGTGTTATAACTGCAAAACTGCAATTAATTAATACTGAATAAATTGGTATTTAATTAGAAAATTTAATGATATTTAATTTTTTAATAATTGCATTTAATTTATATTTAATAATTTATTTATTAGCTGATTCACTCAATATATAAAATCGAATAAAATTTTGTAAATTTGTGACGGGCGTAAGACCTGAAGGCGGGTTAACCAAAAATAGTTACGTCCGTGCAGTTGTAAAGAGTAATGTTAGGTTTTAGTTCTGGACTCTGATTAAAGTACTCAGAGAAAGAGCATTAGTGACTGACCGGAAATTACTGACTTTTTGAGTGTTGAGACTCTGGAGTGGAAACCATTGTGTGTCAAGTATATCAACGGGGGATACCGAAATGGTCAGGTCATAAAATCGGGGATTGATTGCACAAAATGTTTAGCATAAAACACTACTTTTATTGAGACTTAGCAAAAAGAGTTTACATTTTGATTGTTTGGTGTCTGAATGTGAAATGCAAACATAAGCGGATAATAAATTGTATTAAAAACAGAATAACAAAACAGGGCGGCAATTAGAATGCAACTAAAGGCTAATAGGCGGTTTAATTGCGGCACTGAATGCATTAAAAATAATAAAATTAGTTCTTGTAAAGCAGTATATGTGTTATTGGACTGCATTACGCAATAAATATTTAGTAATAAATTTTATATATTGTATACATTTAAGTTATATTCAATTTAACTTTAAAAGTATTATTCATAACAATTCAATATAAATATCTATTAAAACACTAATGTAATAGCAATTAAAACTAATGTCTTTTTACTTGCCTGGATCAAAAGAAGTTGTACTTTGGAGAAAGTAAAGTATCTGTTGAGACAAATGTGCAAGAAAATGTTGTTATGACGATTTGCCCTGTTTGCGTATCGTTGGGTCAACAGGTCCGCGAAGTTCGATAATTTTGATGACGGCTTTGTATTTGGGTGTTAGCTTTTTGACATCGGGTTGGTTAGGCTGAATTCATTTTTATACAATATCCACGACATAGAGTGCTAACTGCGGTGCACTTTGTCGTTGGTTTTTTTGGGTTGTTTGAAAGCGTCGGATTGTTGTTGTGCTAAAAGCCGTGCGTCGTTGACTGTAGGTGTTTAAGTGTTTAGCTTGTTTCGGCCAAACATTAGATACAAAGGAATAAAACCAGTGGTGTCGTGAATTGTATTGTTATAGTTGTCAACAACACTTTTAAGTAGCGTAGACCATGCAAGGCAAAGACTGTCTTGGGTTTCGAGACGGATGCTCTTAACGATGGTGTCATTTACTTTTTTAATAGCCCCATTGGTATGTGCGTAATAAATGGCAATGTAAGATCTAGCACACTTATGCGTGTTTATAAAACGTTAGAGTTCTTTAGAACGAAAATTAATAGCGTTGTCGGTAATTAGTCGCTTAGCAAAACCAGAAATTCTAAACTCTTTACCAAGTACAGAAATTGCGGTTTGAGTTGTGATGGTAGAAGTTGCTTTAGCCCATACAAATCAAGAGTTGAAATCTAAACAACTTGTATGTATTTTACTTTAGTTTTACAAGCAAAAAATTTTCTGATTACTGTGTCAATAGAGATAAAATTTATAGGCTTAGCCGGGGTTGGCAAAAGTTGTTATTGTCCAAATGTTGGATAAATTGCTGGTATAACTAACTAGCATGTGTGGCTAAACTGCACATATTGTTTAATGTTATGTCTTATAGCGGGCCATTAATAGTTAGCTAAGATTTGTTGTTGGGTTTTGCGTATGTCTGCATGTTCGGATTTGTGGTGTTTTTCTGGAGCACTTTAAGTTTTAGAGATTGTGGTATAATAATGCGAGTGAAGCCATAAATTTTAATTTGTTTATAGCCGTCTGCATTTGTAGTAATGGAGATAAGCATCGAGCAATGTGCTCCAATACTTGAGTTTCTTGATTTTTAAGCATCAAGCATGTTGCTTGCATTGAGCAATAAAGCGATAGGATCTCTGAAATGTGTGTTAACGTGTGCCATTTGTTTGCCGGGTCAATGTATCACTTTGATTGAGTACAACGATAGTTGTTCTGACCAGTGATATAAACGTTGTTTTGTAGTTTTAACATTAATTAGCCATTTGAGGGCAGTGTGATCAGTAAATATTTTGAATCTGGTACTTATGATATAAATTCGAAAATACTTAATTGCATTGACAACGGCAAAACATTTAAGTTTTGTAGATGTGTAGCTGGTTTAGGCGTAGTTTGATTTACGTAAGTAATACCCAACAGGATGTTTGTCTTAAACAAATATTGCTTTAATACCAATGGTTGATGCAACAGTATGTAGTTTAATCGGAATGGTAGATTAAATATGCGACGAACGGAGTTTTCGGCCAAACATATCTTAAGTTTATTAAAAGTTTGTGATTGTTTTGGACCCCACATGAACGGTACGAATTTTTTGGTTAATTGTGTAATTGGCTCAACAATTGTTGAAAAATCGGAAATGTATTCACAGACATAGTTAGCCAGATTGTAAAATTGTTAGATTTTGTTTACGGTACGCGGTTGCGGAAAGTCAACTAATGTATTACCTTTTGAAAGTTTCAAAAGTTGGACGTCATTGTTGGAGATGACCTAACCATATAACTTAATAGAAGCGATAAAAAACTCGCACTATGCACGTTTGAGTCGGACGTTTTGAGCAGATACTTTGCTGAATAAAGCGTTGTGGTCGAAAAATATTATTGCATAGACGATAATGTTGTCGAGGTAGCTTAGTACGCCATGGTTTAAAAGATCTCAAAGTATTTTGCGTACGATTCGTTGAAACGTAGCGAGAGCGTTTTTCAGACCAAATGGGTGTACTAGCCACTCAAAATGATTATCTTGTGTTACAGATGCAATTTTTTGTTTGTCAGCTTTGTGTACAACAACTTGCCAATAACCAGATGCAAAGTCAAGTTTTGAGAAATATTGACAACTATGAAGTTTGTCGATTACATCGGCAATGTATAGAAACGGTTTTTTGTTGGCAATAGTTTTCTTTTTTAATTGACAATTGTCAACGCACAGACGTTTTGTTTTGTCTTTGTTGTCACCAAGTGTAACAGGTGCTGCGTAAAACGATACACTTTTGCGTATAAATCTTTTGTCAAATAGCTCTTTGATTTGTTGTGATGTCTTTTCGACATCGAGAAATGATTGACCATAGGGTGGTAGTGCTGTTGGTATGTCGTCTTTCGATAGAATTTTATGCGATTCAATTGAGATGCGGCCCAAATCGGTTGAGCACTGAGCGAAGAATAAATCAAAGTACACGAATATGGCTTTAAGTTCACCAGAAGTAGTTATTGAAGTTGGCGGTCTAGCGATAGCAATAGATGCCGAAGCCGCTGTGTTGGCCTTAAGCTGGGTGACATTTGTTACGAGTGCTGTGTGTGACAACGTGTTTATTTTAAAATTAACAATTTAACGTTTAGTGTTAATGACCATTCGATATTGTTAGTAAAAATTTAACTGAACCATAGGTTTGTACGCTGAATCTGGCTGTATCAAGTTGTGTGGCATTGTTTTTGTTTATCTTAAGTTTTAAGAATTGGGCGACATGGAGTGGCATAAAGTTTATTGTTGAGGCAGTGTTAACATCAACCTACAAAATCCCATGTGCCTATATATGCAAGTATAGTAATAAAGTTTTCTACAGTTGGCATAGAAACTTTACGTTTTCTAAACATATTTTCTAGCAAATAAACATATTTCAGGTTACGGAGCAATAATCTGTGTTTTAGGCACAATTTTGTTACGGTTAGGAAAACCGCGATGCCAATGGTATTTGGTTTGACCGATTTTTTTGCAAAATTGACATGGAACGTAAGGTTTTTATTTGGATTATAAGTTTTGTTAGATTTGTTTTGAATCGGGCTGCCAACGGAATTACAATGTCTAGTTGTAGCCTGGCAGTGACTGTTATTAGAAGGTGTTGACTTCTTATTATAGGGTTTGGCGGAAACATCAACTTCAATGTCTAAAGCAAAACGGAGCCATTCTCACAAGGTCGGAAAGCGCCAACAGTAAAAATGCTTGCGGTAAAAATCAGGCAAACCTTCTGTGAGGACATCAACAATCTGATTCTCGGGCATGTAAGCACGACGTAATGTCTGGCATTTGTCGTCATAATAGTCTTTTATGTTTTCTGTCTTACGGAGGTGTCTACGAATAGCGGTTGTTATAGGTGGTAACTTACTGAGAACGAATCGGTTTCAAACAGTGTACGCACTTAATCCCAGGTTGGGTTGTGAAGTGTAAGCACTTCAATAGCGTAAAAATTAAATTGTTTCCCTTTCAGATAATTTAAGTTTTGTAATTTTTTCAGCGTCGTTTAAGAAAGGGAACGCAGTGGCAAAGACGTTAAAGAACGCATCGACACGGATTTTACCTTGATCAATTAATTTAGCAAACTCAGGGTCAAGAATGACAGGATTCGCGGTTTGTGCCATTTTCGGTTGATTTAGAGGAAAGTAAGGCAAAGGTATTACAATTTGAGCGGCAGGTGCGTTAACCACGTTATTTACCCGAAGGTTTCTGGGAGCGTTAACAAACCAGTCGGGTTTGTCAAATAGATTAGTGGGAAGTAGTTTAAGCTAACCGCCGAGGTATACAAAATTATCGGTGTCGTAATAGTACTGGTAATATTTGTTACTTGCCCTTAGTTGTTCCCGTAGTTGGTAAACAAGTTGCCAATGATTGAATTATTGATTGTCCGTAGTGTTTGAAAAGTCAGCACTGATTGCGTTAATATGTCGGAATCAACGCAATTAAAACTAATGTCTTCTCAATATAATTGTATTTAATTATTTTTATAATTCAAGTTTGGTTTAAGAAAGCTAAATAATTTTTGATTAATTTTTGCATTTTATTAATATATAATAAATTTAAGTTTGACTTTGAAAATCCAACGTCAATTTCTGACGCACATTACAGTTTGCATGTTATATAAATAAGAACTTAGACAGAATATTTAATCATTTGGATAACATATAAGAACTTTTTTTAATTTGTAAATAAAAATTATTTTACAATCCATTATATAAATAATATTTAATTTTAATAATAGAAATGTTTTTTTATTTAGTTAATTGTTTAGAAGAAAATATTTTTATTTTTACTATTTTTGTATTTGTGGCGATAATTGTTTTTAATTTGTGTAAAAGTTATGTACAATTAACTAAATTTCCACCAGGTCCTTTTCTCGGCAGTAAACCACATATCGATATCGCAAAACTGGGTAAAAAATATGGCAATATATTTACGTAAGTTTATTATAATTTTAAATATATATATGAATTACTTATTTATTAAAAGCACTTTCATTATTTGAGCTCTACCAGTGAAAGTATGAAATAGCTCATATCGATGTATTAATCATATGTGCTCAAATTAAAAAATTGCAAAAACTTGATAAATATTTTAAGAATTATGAACATTAATTACAGTGGCGCAATTAAGAATAAAAACGATAAGTTTTATTGAATAATTTTTTAATTATAATTAATATTGTTTTAAAACTTAAATTGTTTTTTCAAACAATAAAAAGAAATTTATTTTTAAAAACAAAAATTTCCCGAAACAAATAATTACCGAATTACGGCCAAAAAACAAATATAATGGTCGGAAATAAATATAAAAACTAATTAAATTCAAATACAATAATTAATTAAACAATAATTTAATAATCAATCAAATTTCCCCTCATTTGCATAACTTTACACAAACGTCTGGTCATTGATTCGACCAAACTTTCTAACGTAGAAACGAATATTTGTGCCCAACTTTCCCGAATTGCGTTTCGAAGCTAGTCGACGTGGGTAAATTGGCGTCTATTAGCGTAAACATGATGAACAAGGATTCCCCATAAATTTTCAATTGGGTTTTGGTCTGGGCTAAGGGCTGGATAATCCAGAACCCAAACGTGATTTTCCCGAAACCATGTTCGGGTCTCAATTGAAGTGTGGATCGGGGCGTTATTTTGTTGAAGCACCCATTCCGGTCCACAAATCTCTTCAACAAATGGTAAGAGATTATCTCTAAGATGATTCTTGTAATCTCCTGAGTTTTGACGGCCATTCAAGAAGACAATTGGTGTTTTCCCCTCATAACTAAACCCCGCCCAGACCATTACCGACCCCCCGCCCATAGCTCGTGATAAGTAAGATTCGGGTTCTTTTCGCAGGTCATGCCAGTAAAACTGGTTTCCATCTGGGCCATTTAAGTTGAATTTCTTTTCATCGGTGAATAGAATTTCTCGCTATTTTTGACCCAAAATGACCATATTTTTGGCCCAGGCCACCCGCAACAATTTGTGTTGATGTGTAAGTGCCGGTCGAGCTATTTTTTTCGGTATTCAAGGTCAGGATCGGCACTTAGAATCATTCGAATTCTACTGGCAGTTAGGGGTATATCCTGGTCAGATTTTAACTGACTTGCGGATTTATCCCCCTTTTTAGCGGCCCGAAGTAGGCGCCCGAGTGCTTGAGGAGTTAGTGTTGGCGGTTTTCCGAGACGTCTGTTTTGGCCAAAAGTGTCCGGACTTTTCAGGAATTGACTAATTGTTGATTTCGCACGTCCTATGTTCAATTCCCGAAATGCGGTAATTTTTTCCAGCTCGTTTTCGGTTAATTGGGTGCCGCGAGGCATCTAATTTTATTTTATAATTAATTTAATTATTATAATTTAAAATATAATTTTTAAACTTACGTTTTTGATGTTTAAAATTATAATAAACACTTATTAACTAATTTTAAACACAATTAAATTAACTGTTTTTATAATTATTTTTTTAGAAAGTAAACCGCAATTTACAAAAATATAAATAAAATCTAAACTATTGGCGTGATTTCGCTTAAATTTTTTTTAATCTGTTTGTGCAAATAGTTAGTATTTGTATTTAAAGTTTGAAAAGAATGCTTTTATCTGTTTCTGAGAATTTTAAGTTTAATCAAAGTTTGTATACTTCATTCCGCCACTGTATGAATATATTTTGTTTATTTGTTTGCATTCATTTGTTAGTCAATATTTTATCAAGTACATATATATAAGTATATATATGTTATTATAATTTTAGGATTTGTCAACCTAACTTGTAATTTAATTTTAATAAAACTTTTAACAAATATACTTTAATCTTCTATTTTTATAACACCACCCTCATACTAGCCCCGCCCACTTTGATTATATCTGTGGTTTAGGCCTTTGCATTTGTTCCGTTATCTCATATAATCCTTATCAAATTAAGTTAGATTACATAATATATAGACAACGTATTAGTAGTTCTCTAATAAACTTTTTACAAAATTAAAATATCACATTTAGTTTTAAAGATGTTTATTTTTTGCCAAAATGTTTTTTATTGGTCGAGGCTATATATAATATATGCGAACATGTTATTAAGTTACGTAAATAATAATATATATATATTAAAAATTAGCCAAGGTCTGTCATGTCTGGAAAAAAGACTAATTAAGAATAAATAATTTATTTTTGGCCAAAATTTTAGAGGTAGATTTTTGCAAGTAGAGATTAATTTAAAACAAAATGGCGAAGTTCCACTATTTATTACCAGATTTAAAATCATTTAACAAATTTTTAAATAAATTAAAACTAAATTAAGTTAATTGTTTTTATTTTAAACTAAATTTATTGTTAAAGATTATATGTTAAATTTTTAATTAGAGTGGGTCAAGAACATTAACTCTCATAATTGGCCCATACTTTGCTAATTATAGAAATTAAATTAATACCAGGGATTTCGAAGGGGGATAAGCCCGTCATCCTCCCCCCAGGATTGAAAAATCGGCCTCTATCACCCCCAGGATTTTGAAAAGCAGAGAGGACCCGCCCCCCTTAAATTTTGCAAGCCGCCGAGAGGCGGGTGGCAAAATTTTTAAGCTTTTTTTGCTAAATTTAACTAATTTTTTATTAAATTGTTGTTAAATCCGGTTTAAATTCAATTTATTTTGCTTAAAACAAGTCTACAAATAGTTATTTTAGCCTAAATCCAGTTAATTGCTTTAATTTAGTTTAAATCTAATTTAAATCCGGTTTAAATTCAGTTTAAATCCATTTAAAATCAGTAAAAAAATAGGGTAATTTTGAACTTTTTTGGCCATACCTCTGCACATACCCCCCCAAGTGTTTTCAGCAAAATTTTTAAAGTCATACCCACCATATCCCTTCCTCTTAGGATTGGTCGACCTTCGACATCCCTGATTAATACTAAGTAATTGTTTATAAAATTTATTTTAAAGTTAAATAATTTTAATAGATTAAAATTGGGGATTCATAACTTTGTAATTTTAAATGACTATGATGCAATCAAGGAAGCTCTTTGCAAATATAAAATTGTAAATAAACCGGAACATAGTATGTTTGCGCTCTCAACTGGTTATAAAAGTAAACTTGAATAAAATTTAGAAAATCATAAAATTCAAAAATAATTAATAATTTTTCAAGGCCTTGTTGATGAAAGCGGGGGTTTGGTATGGCAAGAGCACCGGCTGTTTATCAAACAGTTATTACGCAAATTAGGCTACGCTAAGAAAGATATAGAATTTGAGATTATCGATGAAATTGGGTTTTTAATCGCAAAACTAGATGCAAGCGATGGCAAGCCTGTGGATATGCAAGCATTAATATTCCCGAGCATATCAAATGTTACAAGCAAGTTTTTGTTCGGACACCGATTTGAAGAACCAAAACGTACTTTACTTGATGAAGCCTTCGGTAGCCAACAAGGACTATTTTCGCATTTTGGTTGGTTAGCATTAGCACCTGTTTGGTTAGGTACGATTCGTATAAAAATTTGCCAGTTTCAATATTTAAAACTAAACCACTATTTAGAAAACATTTATAAGTAAGTATTACTTCCGTTTATTTATTGTCAACTTGCTTATACCTTAATCTTTTCACTATAAGAACAGTGGACGTTTGCACCAATTAATAAACACTTAAATTTAAATTTTAATTTTTTGTTAAAATTTTTTATAATTTATTGAATAAATCAAAAACAATTTAAAAATAGGTGATGAGGGTATTAAATATTTCAGTTGTAAAAATAAATTAAATAATTATATAATTATATATATAGCTAAAATTTGGGATGTGCAAAATCTATCAGGTCAGGGGGGAATTTCAGGAGTAGGAAAATAACTAATTTTTTAAATTTATGATTGGGAGGGGAAGGGGGTTATGGTAGGGTTTTTTCAAAAAATCTTTATTATTCCTAAAACGCGTTTTAAACGCTATTTGCTATTTTGCACATTAATTGGGGCTAAATTTAACTGGATTTAATCCCAATTTAGCCATAAATTACGTCATTTTAAAAAACCATAAAAATAAAGTTAATTTTTTTGTAAAAATTCGCAAAAAATACATTATTTTTCGGAAAAACACCTAAAAATTTTTCGGCTGCTTTTGGCAAACGGCAAAATTTTTTAACGGGGATATCTGACTTTTTGCGTCTCAAAGGAAGTATTTTGAGAAATTTTTGTTTATTTTTTAAGGGGTATTTTGCCATAACCCTCCCCCCCCCCCCATTGCACATCCCTAGCTAAAATATATTTTTAATGTTAGTATTTATAATTTTAAAATTTATTTATAAAAGTGATGAATTGTTAACTCATCAAAAAAATTATTATTCAAAAAATAAACGCGATTTCATTGAAGCGTATTTGGCCGAAATGGAGGAACGGAAGAAAAATAATCCGAACACTACCCTTACACGTAAGCTGTTTAATAATAGGATTAGGATAATTTTAAAATATTTTGCTTTTATTATTTTTCTTATATTTTACATTAATATATCTATTAAAAACAATAATGGATAAATGTATTTTAAAATTTTATTAATACTGTAATTGTTGGTTTAAAAATAAAACATGAAAAGTTGATCGACTAAAGGGCAACTATAGGGCCTTTTTCAGCACTAGCACTGAAACAATAGCTCTTTTATGGACGTTGCTTACGGCTGCCTATCATCCGGAACATCAAAAGCAAATACAATCGGAAATCGATTCCGTTATCGGAAGCGACAGATCAGCCACTTATGCCGATCGGAAACAAATGCCGTTCACTCAGGCGTTCATTAATGAGATATTGAGATGGAAAACAATTTTGCCCATTAATATTACAAGATGGTTAGTTAATTAATTTATATATATAAATAATAATACAAAAACTTCTTTTATAGCTACTTGTATTATTCTTAGTTAATAATTGGGCTTTCACAATTTTAGTTATTTTGATATGAGTAGTTGAATTTAGGAAGTCCAAAAATGTATATTGCAATAGTTCGCCACAAAAATCCAGCAATAATTCTGATAACCAAATTATTGAAACCAATTAAATAATAGCCAGCGCCTAACTAACTTAATATTTATAATACAAATTTTATAAAATAATTTTAAATAAAATATTGACAAAATTAAATTAAGAATTAGGAATTTATATTATTTTCGCAAAATTTTATTTGTTGTAAAAAATCTTTCATCAACAATTACTCAAACATTACTATTATTTAAAAACAAATTTTATTTATCAAAAATGCTTTTAGATTCAAACTGTTCTTTTAAAAAGAACTGAAAGGAAGATTTGGGTCAATTATTTATTTTCTCAAAAGCATACAGGAATGTGAAGAAAAAATATTAAATTGTCACTAAAATTAAACAAGTATTAATTTAAAAATTAAATTAGAAATAAATATTTATTTAAATGTTTATGTAATTACCCCATCTATCGTCTAATGAATCATTAGTAATGTTATAAGACTTTGTTCGCCCTGACAAGATAATCTACTTTTTAAATCTAAGTGGCTTATAAGAACGAGAGCGAACGCGATTATCCTGTTTCTAAATCATGTATTTAAATCCACAAAAAGGGAGATTTAGAGAGATTGATAAATCTAAGCCACTTAGAAATTGAAGCGAACGCTAATGTGGATTTAAAAAAGACAGGTTTTGTTAAGCAAATGCGCACTAAAATTTATTTCTATATTTGTTGTCCTCATAAGAAATTGAAATGAATTAAATTTTTTTCAAAAGAGGTCTCTTTTATTTAATTTTGAAAAGATGATCCTAGTCAACTTTTTCAGTTCGAACGCGATTAGGATTTATATCTAAATCTTGTTTTTAAATCTAAGCCACTTATAAACGACGGCGAACAAAATATAAATTTAGTGAAAATACAGTTTAAAAAATTTTTTATTTTATTTTTAGTACATCAAAAGATGCAACCATTTTGGGTCATTTTATACCTAAAAATACAAGAATTCGTTGCAATATATGGGCCGCACATAACGACCCAAAGTATTGGTCAAATCCGCGAGACTTTAATCCAAACAGATTTCTCAC
>JAQIYC010000802.1:0-11454 GCA_034699545.1 Porobelba spinosa | reverse complement strand
TTATATTTAATAATTTTCGATCAAATCTTTTTCAAAACTTATTTATCCTTTAAATAACTTTTGGATTAATTTAAGTAAAAAAACTTTTGAGAAAATGTTAAGAAATCGAAAACTGATTAATTGGATTGAATGCCAAACTGTGTTAAATCGAAGGCATATCTGGAGTTGGCTTCAGATTGTATTCAATAAGTTAGACATCGGTTTGCTGTTGATGTCCAGACATTGATCTAATAAATTGAGACTTAATTGCAGACCCGATGAGCAACGCATCGAATCCGTCGGCGCCAACAGAGCGGCCGCCGAATGGCTGCTCAAAAACGGCGCTTCAGTTAAATGGACTGATAGTCAGCAATGGCTTAAAGACTATAATCTATTACCGAATGAAGAGTCTGAGAGACATGAGATCCAAGAAATCGATGCAACGGATTCTGCCATCTCTTACATCGGGTTCACTCATCTGAGTAACTCATCTAATGATTCGATTGTTTACAAACAATTCATTTGATTTGTTTGCTATTCCTCTGCAGAAGGTTTGGACAAATTGGAGAAAATCGTAATCAATAACAACGGATATATTGAAGACAAAGCGATAGAAATGTTAGGCATATGTGAGAAGAGTTTAAGACATTTGGAGATAATTAGTTGCATTGGAGTCACCGATAAAGGAGTTCTGTCTTTAAGACAATTGAAGTTAGGATTGAATTGATTTTCATTGCATTCGAACTTAAATTAACTCTAATTTGAAATATGGTTTCATTTATAGAAATCTAAATTATCTAAAATTGTTTGATTTGCCGGCAGTCGAAGACAGAGACAATTGCCTTAATTCACTCAAAACTGGTCTCAAGTGTGACATCGATTGGAAAATAGCGAAACAGAAAAAATAGTTTTCAAATACTATTTAATTCATAAGTCGTTTAAATTGTTTCAAAACAAAACAAAATTGAAAAAAACAAAATAAATTACAAATAATTAGATAATTATTAATAAAAGTGTTTAAATAAAAGTAGAATTTTTCAAATAATTAATAAATAATTATATGTTTGGATAAAATGTTATTTTGTTTTCAAAATCAATATAACTGTAATTATCGGCAATAAAAATGAAGAAAAAAGAGAAAAATTAATTTATTTGCAAAAAACAAAACATAAATTTCGATACATTTTATTAATTTCTAAAAAATAGTTAAATTAACAAAAAATTGCAGACATTAGCCAATCGGCGACTCATATCAGACGTATATCCCGACCGACAAACACAGGAAAACAGTACCGAAACCGATAAAAGTGGACGCAATCAGTGATGTTATCAACTCTTTGGCTAAACTCGACGACGACTTTGAAGTCACTTCCAATGTGAAGAACCAGGCCTTAAGACAAATCAAGAATCAATGGTTAGAAAACATGTTTAGTTAGCGACTGGTCTCTGGTCTCAAGTGATCGACAAATACCATAAAAAAGACGCCAATAGTTAGCGATAATAGACTCAAATGCGGATAAACCGTCGATGGAATGAGTGGTTCGTATGAAGACAATGAGGACACGCTCTCCAACATTGCGGACAATTGGCTCTTAATTGACGTTAAGTTCAAATAAATTAATTATAAATTAAAACTTCTTTTTGTGATAATTCACTCAAATTATGTCCAAATCATCAAAACATGTCTTCAATTACATGAATAACGTCTCAACAAATAGAGGTTTTTGTGTTAATTTCAATTCAAATTCAATTTAAGTACTTTTTGTGCTAATAATAAATTTAAGTTTTTAAGCTATTTGTTAAATAATTATAAGTATAAAATAGAACCACATATTCGACTTAATTGGCAAAATGGAAAAACATTGTAAATCGGATTTGAATTCAAATAATTGATTAAAAAATAAATTAAAAATTGTTTGAAAAATGTCAACAAATAATGAATTGATTTCTCAAACAAAATGCGATTCAATTCCCACCGAAGGTATGGTTTGCTCTTTCAAACCAATAAGTCAAACGATAAGTGATTTTCAATTATCTTTAGATGTCTTTAATGGCAATGATTTGGAAAAGGATTTACTTATGAGTGACGAACGACTGGACAGAGCGTCGCCCGACCTCTGGCCCGAACAGAGTATTTGATCTCTTTTTAGATCTATATAACCATTAATTGCATAGATATTGAAATGATTTGAGAACTGTTTGTCCGCCGTCTCAGTCCCCGGAGTGACCGAATTCCTGGCCAACTCATCGCCGCCGCTGTTCGACAACAGCAATACGTCTGCGGAATGGCTGACCGACTTAGACCAGGACGACATCAATATGCTTCACGGCTTCGGTAGTCTCACCGCTTCGGCTCTACTCGAAAAGGTGAAAGAGTTGCAGAACCTGTCGTACCAGTTGGGGCTGGAAGAGGCCCGGGAGATGACTCGGGGCAAGTTTCTCAATGTCCTCCAGACCCGACCCAAACGCACCAAACGATAGACTTTCGCACAAATACTCCAAATATTTGTTTTGTTTTCATTTTTATTTCGCAATTATTACTCGATTTTCATTGAATTTGTTTAAAACTATTTTTAAAGATAACTATAAAAGAGTTCATTATATGAGAACCGAATAAAATGATTTAATTTAAAACTTATTCGAAATAATTCTCATTAAAAACTATCGATTAATTGGAAATGGAGTCCAGTTTTGCTCAAAGGCTTTGAGGAAATACTTTGAAATTTTTAGTTAATAATGAATTGAGAGGAAAGACTACTTTTTTGACAAAATATATTGATTTATTGAAATTAAACCCAAAATTGGTGGTAATTATGGGTTTTTGAAATTAATAATTATATCGAAATAATAATTATTTAATTAAAACTAAAAACAATAGTTATTTACAATAAATCGATGCGAATGTGTATATCGAGTGATAAGATTGAAAACCAATAGAGTTTTCATTGAACGGGTGTTTAAAAGTCGGTTAAATCGATAATCACTTACCGGTTGTGTAATTAATATTATGCATAATTGGATTTACTGTACAATTAATACATTAATTGATTAAAATATAGTAATTATTGTCTAAAGTATTTACACGAATGACTAAAACCGGAACCGAAACTCAAAATGATATTTGCATTCAGTGTTGAGATTCAAAGAGTAGTTAATAATAGTTAACAACAATTAGCGTTGAGTTCATGAGTGAGCCATTGGTCCGTAGAATATGATCTCTGGAATCTGCCCGCCCTGAACACCCGTGCCGTTAGTGCTGTCCGAACTGCACTGGAACTGAAAGGTAACGTTTGCATTGATGGTGACTTCGGTGAGGCCGTCCTGTCCAAAGTAGCTGAGCTCCTGGCCATCCAAAATGGCCGAAGCAGTGTAGAAGGTGTCCGCTTCGATCTGTATCGGGTGCTCGAAGTAAACGTTAAATGTATTGCTCGACCCGTCGCTGAAGAACTTCGTGTGGTTTTCAGCCAACACTTTACCCATTCGTTTCAATTCAATCTTCACTTTATAGTCTGCGGCGCCGTTCGACGACCCGTAGAGTCCGAACCCGTAAACAAATATTCGTTTATCGACACTAAACTGAATCGAATCACATCGGCCTCTATATCGCCATTGATTGGAACGGTATGCGGACGACTGGAATCGGTGGCATATCTGCACTTTGAGGCCGAGTCGGGCTTTCGTCGGGAACTGGAGTATCGGTTTGACGGCAGCCGTATAGTTAAGGAATATGTCTGTCGTTTCTGAAAATTAACGGTTTGTCGATTAAAACAATTGATTTGTAATAAATACAACTCTAAGCCATACCTTGAAGTGTGAGAAGACCACTCTGTGCCGGCCCGTTAGCAAAGTCTTCTAAACTCATCGCTGGAATTCGAACCAAAAATAATGCCTTTCCTAACACTTTCCGCTGATTGTCAGCCGATATCTCTATTTCCCTTCGCTGGCACTCGGCGTTAGCCCATAGGAGAGATGCATAAAATATAGATAACTGTGCGAAAGGAATGGCATTAAATGTTAAAATCTGATTAAAGACTAAACAAATCAAATGCAGACCTCTTTGGCATTGAGAGTCTCGCGCGAGAGAATCGATTCGAGTGTTTGGAAATCAATTTCGACGAAGCCGTCAGAGGCCAGAGCCAGTTCCGCCTGAGCGTCAATCACTTCCCAACACCTCTGCATTAGGTCGGGCTCTTCGAAGAGCAAACTTTGACTCAAGAGAATGCATGCATTTCTGGCCGTAAGACTGGTTTCCAAGTATGAGACACAGGCTCTGGCCAAGTGCGGCACCAAATACTTTTTGGCCGCATATAGAGACGCCAACACATTGTCCGCTTCGACGCATATGTCGTCGCAATATAAATATCTGATAAAAGAGTTGCAATTAATTGAAATTTCGTGACTTTAATAGATAATACTTATTGAAAAAGTTAAGATTTGAGTTAACTTTAATTTGAAAAATATTGCAAAAAATAATCTTTAAATTGAGTTCAGAATAAGGGGTCAATTGAAGAAAAATAAAATAAAAGATATGTTTATAAACTTTATAATTGAAAAAATGTTTGTCTCGTTTGCATTTGCAATAAAATTTATGAAAAGCTTACGAATAAACGTAAAAATCAAATTAATTCTCTTCAAACAGTTGTCAATAATTGAAAAAATTACAAAAAGTTTCGAAATTTTAAAATAATAGTTAAGCCAATCGATCAAAAGTCTTATTCAAATGTATTTCAAATTAAAGTTTTGAATTAAATAATAAATTATTATTTTAAAAATTGACCCAAAACTTAATGTTTTCGTACATTACTCTTAAAATTAAATATTTAGTTATTTAGTGCAGAAAATGTAACGACAGTTAAAAACACAAATAAAAAGTTACAAAAACATTAATTCGACTCAAAATGTAAGGGAAAATCGATATCTTATCGATATATAAAATCTTTAATCAAATTATGTATTGAATGTAAAAAATATAGGAATTTATTCGGAAAATGAATTACTATTTTATTTGACTTTATTTTAAAAGCAAAGAAATGATTGAATAAATCAATTAAACAAATGTTGACTACACTTAGGGTTAGACAAGAATTAGAGAAATATTTTCCTCTTTTGAAAATTGGGTCATATTTTTGATGCAATAGTTTTCAAAGTCATTGAAAAATAGCAATAAATTGTAAAAAAATATAAAGAATTGAATCGAAACCTCAATAACGTGAGGAAAGCCGACGGTTCGACGTCCGGAATCTCGATTTCGGGCTTTTCCTCCGCCAGTCCCCCGTAAAACATTGCATAGAACACCGAACTGCCCGTTGCCAACACATACTTGTGCGCTGGGATCCGCTGCTGACTACTGCTCGAGCCCTTCTGGCCCACAATGAAGAGGACATCACTCATGAGTTCGTTGTTAAAGAGGGCGGCGTTTCTCTCCCGAACGCTGTTCTTGAAGGCCTGCCAATTGGGGTCTGCCGTCTGCTCCGGGCCCGACAGCAGCGGTGTCTGAACACTCGCCACGGCTGTGCTCGACGTGTGTGTGGGCGACGGTGGGGGCGAATAGGGCTGTGATATTCCTTTGGCCGATACGTAAGCGCCGTTAGGACTGAGCGGATGATTCAAATTGGGATTATTGTGCGGAGAGAGCATAGTCTGGCGCTGTTCGCTCTGTTGGCTGTAAGTGCTAGTCGTGGTAGTGGTGCCCGACTTCAGCATCAGTTTTGGTAATTTATTCATTAGATGGTTGGGCGACGAGTGCTGGCACTGGCGATGTAGGCGAAGCTCCTAATCCGGACTCTACACCAAATCTGCGCTCAATTCACATCTCATGTCATCACTACTATTGACACGATTTTAGACTCAAATTCATGTGATTTCACAACAAATTCAACGCAAAAACAAATGAAAGCAAATGTCAAAACAATTCTTCAATTGATTTGTTTTGTTGACATCGATAGCGATCTAACGATCAAAACATACAAATCAATGGCAACTCAAAGGAAGACATTATTGTTGGGCAGAGAAACGAACCGTTCAGTTGTCGCTCAATAACGCACTGCTCTCTCGCATTGGCCGTACAGTCATTACGTGTTAACCCAATGCTTTGATGGGCCAAAAGGGGCGACACTTGTCATCAACCACTTAATGTTGCCTAATATCGCAATTAGGACCTTGGCTCATTCATTGGATCACCATTGGATCACTCATTGGATGATGCATTACAGCATTATTCAAATACAGTCTAATGATTATACAGTAATTATAATAGAGATCACGTAATTGGTATTTCAATTCTAATATTGAGACAACTTTTGGTTGACATAAGCGCTGAATGCGATTCCGAATCAGCTTTAGTTCATTTGCTATTAACCTTCAAATCAAGCAATAAATCAAAACTATTTTAATTATATATTTATAACTTATTTTATATTATATTCTAATTATATTTTATTTACTTTAAACTAATTAACCGATAATTTATTTACTCAAATGTCCAAACAATGTAGAAATAGGAATAATATAGAAATTTCAACAATCTTTTCAAATCAGTTGTACTTTTTCTCAATAAAACAATTTTCTAAATAATTTTGTTTTAATAACTTTATTATAATTTATAAAAATTGAACCAAAACTCAGTTCAATGACTAAATAAATGCATTTAATCTGAAATTGTAAACAATATCTAAAACAATGAATTGAATGAATATAATGAGTTTGTGAGCAATCGTATAGAAAGCGTATTCTTATACAAAATTATTCAAAAGCACGACTCGGGAGGCCTGGAGTGGTTCGCGACAGAGCGGACACTCGCTCTTGAGTTGAAGCCATTCGGTTATGCAATGCCAGCAGAAGAGGTGACCGCAAGTGGTGGCCGTCGTGTGCCGTCTCTTCTCCAGACATAGCGAACACCTGTGGCTGACATCACATTCACTCGCTTTGAGCGAAGACTGGGTTCTCTGCCTCTCAAGTGTGTCATCACTTGAACTGATCCCAAAACTTCGATATGAATAGAATCGAACCAATAATGAGATAACGAGTTGAGTGAGAGTTAGATATCCGAGAGTTTTGTATAGACTTTGGGACCGACTGTCTGACCGGCCGGACATCGAAATGTAACGAATATTTGCCACTCTTTTAGACAAATAATTATAATTTCCGAACAAATAAAACCAAATTAAATGAATTCTATGAATCAATTCAGACGACTCTTCAATAATTGTCATTAATTTCAACAATTGGTCTCTTCTTCGGTCACTCTCGACAATAGCTCTGTTTTGGATTCGGCGCCGAATGGCCGCCAGAAGTCGTGACAACAGATATGGACTAAATGTTTGCAAAACCATTGCCACTAATCTCTTCAATAGCTTCGGAACCAATACTTTGTTTCCATCGATTTGAACGATATTTACGTACTCTTCGCCCAACGTCTGCAGACCAGACAGTGTTGTCACCGAATAATAGATCAATTGAGACATTTGTGGCAAAACGTCTTTGATTTGAATCCAATGTCTGATTCCAAACCAGTTCTGAATTATTTGATTTAATTCACTATTCAATTGATTCAAGTATTGGTCATCTCTTTGACCGCTTCTTAACAACTGTCCGATTGTGGCCGACATTACCGAAGATATCATTTTAGGTATTATTATATTTGACTTTGACTTCAATTTAAATAATTATAATTCATAACTAAGTCTAAGACTAATCAACAAAATAATCAAAACATTACGAAATGCGGAAATATTTGGATAAAAACTTTAGACAAACGCTAATAGAGTTCACGACTGTATTCACAACCCATTCAATGCATTTACTCAACGCTTCAATCAATTCATTCGGATTTCGATTCTTTATATTCTTTTCAATAACGATATATACAATAATTGCATATAAATCGAAATTTATTTATTTAAATAATGGTTTCATTAAATACTTGAGAAATAATTTTTAATTTATATACTGAACAATAAAATTTAGTTTATATTTAATTTTAATATAAATTATTTGGGCTAAACATTAAACGAATTCTTATATACTTTCAAATAAGACTAATTCTGTAGTCATATAAAGAGTGCATTTTATAGCAATAGAGAACTAAACAAATTTAATTTGATTTAAATTAAATGTTTGAATGGAAACTGTCATCAAATTGTTTGCATTGCTTCGCTAATAGACTTAAATAGTATTTCTTAAGCTTTCGGTTTAATGTAATAAAATAATTGATGTATTTTGCAAATCAAGAGCGGATATGAATTCCCAAACCTTGGGATTAAGTGAAAAATTCATTTCCGGGTCGAGAGGATAATCAAAAAGCATTAAAAACTATGTTTTACAGACACTCTAGTTGTTGGTGTCATTGAAAGATTGGTTCGTTTGAACCGATTCGGGCAGAGATTAAAATCAAGAATTTCTGAAAATAGAAAATATTTGCTTATATTCTGCAAATCTGTTAAACATTTAATACGTTAATCACTTTTAAATTATTTGTTAACAGAATATGGAATTATGAGATAATTCTCAATTAAATATTTTAGAAACACTTTTAGATATTTAAATATAAATCGAAATCAATTAATTATTTATTAACTAATTTTAATTTTGATAAAGTTATTTTATTCCATTAATAAATGTTATATTTTGTCCCGGATTGTACTGAATCTAAAAGTACCCGGTAAACCAATTTTAAATTACAAATTCAATGATCACAACTGTTAATAGTGGACTGGCTCTCATCCAAATTAAGTTTAAACTTAATTATAAATATAACTCAATTAATATCGTTTATCACAATTAGATCGCTTTATGTTTTTGTTTCAAAATTATCTATTTTTCTCAAAATGTTTCTTAAAATTAAATCAAATTTGAGTAAAACAACGAATGCATATAAATTAGAATTTATAAAAATAATTTTGAGTGTATTGTTTAAAAAGTAAAATATGTAAAATTATGTATTTTTACATATAAATATTTAATTTAATTTAATAAATTTTTGCAAATATTGTATAAAAACAAGCAAGATTATGGCAAAATACCCAGACTTGAAAAATTCTCAAAATACCCTCTTATACGCAATACTCCCCTTAAATAATTATGTAATTTATAACTAAATTAAAGTTAAATCTAGGTAAATTAAATAAATTTTGTTTAAATTTAGTCAATTTTAGCACAAATTTAGGAGCGAATTGAAAAATAGTGTTTAAAATGCTTTTTATGCAAAATATTTTACAACTTTAAAAAAAATACTATTCTACACCTTACGGCAAAAATTAAAAAATTTAATTGTATTTTGTGTATATTTATCGACAATATTTTTAAAATACCACAATTTTATTCAGCTTATTTTTTCAAAATATTCTGTTTTACAAACTTATGCCACAAAGTGATACAATTTCTATATTTTTTGTATTAAAAATTATAATTAACATTATTAATGTTTGAACTAAATTTGGTTTAAGTATATTTCAAATTTTATCTTTTTTCTAATTGAATATCTTGATTGAAAGCTCAATATTTTGAGTTATTCAAACAGTTATATATATTTCAAATTATATATCATATATATTTATGTCTAAACATTCTTTTGCAGACTTTACTTCACTTCAAAATTTGAAATAATTTTCTTTATTTTTGTGAAGTAGATAAAAAAATAAAAGTTGACAGGGTAGTTTGAAGTTTGTAATCAGATAATTTAATCAAACTCATAACAAATTTAAAATGTAAATTTAATGCAAAGTATAATACTTTTTATATATATTAAATTAAAGCTTTAAACTTAATATTAAAACTCACTTAAATCAGAGAATGAATTAGCCTAAAATACCTTAGCACCAGAATATTTTTAACACCCTCCCCTCCCCTCTGCGCCAAGCAAAACGGGGGGTATCAGCCTAAAATTCCCCTGGCATTAAAATTTTGAAAACTCCCCTGGTTCTGGTTGCGCGGCGAAAGACATACCTCTCCTAACAATTTTTTACTTTTTGTGTGCCGTGGGGCCTAAAAAGGGCGCGGCGCTAAAAAAATAGGGAGCCGCGCCAAAAATAAAGGGAGTGGTGCCCAAAACTAGGAAGCGGGGTTTAAAAATATTAAAAGAATTAATTTGTATAGAATTTTTAACTATACTTTGCTAATCTTGCACAGTGTTTAATTAATCAAATGTTAATTTGATTAATTTGATTTAATTTACAATAAGTTAATTTTGCCAGACAAATTTTGAAAAATTATTTATTTCTTTTAAAGAAAAAACTTAATATTTTAAAAATATATTATATAACAGGATATTCAAATAAAAAGTATTATGGTGGATATTACAAGAAAAGTATGAAAGTTAAAAAAATTAAAAATAGCCACTTTAAAGATCAGTTTAACGCGGACATTTTTTTTTGCTATATACCATCTCTGTGAGTTTGCGTAATTATAGTTTAATTTAGGTCCCATTTTCAAAAATGGAAATTTTTGTTTATTGCGCAAACACTATCAAAACGAGAAAAAAATGTCAATGACAAATTTTGTTTGTCTCATCAAACTACATAATGTTGAATTAAACTCAGTTTAAAAATATAACATATTTATTCGGAAATTTTTAGGGCTAAAATTATCTAATTTGTATAATATGATGATTTTGATTTGATTCCATTTTAAAATATCTTGTACAGGGTATAGTTTTAAAATGGAATTAAATTAAAATTCTCATATATTGCAAATTTGATAATTTTAACCCTAAAAATTTCCGAATAAATATGTTAAATTTTAAAATGAGTTCAATCTAACATTATGTAGTTTGATGAGATAAACAAAATTTGTCATTGACAGTTTTTTCTCGTTCTGATAGTGTTTGCGCAATAAACAAAAATTGCCATTTTTGAAAATGGGACCTAAATTAAACTATAATTACGCAAACTCACAGAGATGGTATATAGCAAAAAAAATGTGCGCGTTAAACTGATCTTTAAAATAGCTATTTTCGAATATTTCTAACATTCATACTTTTCTTGTAATATTCACCATGATACTTTTTATTTGAATATCCTGTTAAATTAGATAAGTACTTAAAAAGTGTATTTTACAAAAAAGATATAAGCAGATATAACAGGGATGTCAAAGATTTGACAATGCCTGGTGGGGGAGGGGGTATGGAAGTGGATGACTTTCAAAATTTTGGCAAAAATTCTTGTGGGTGTATATGCAGGTGTAAGTTTAAAATTACCATATTTTTACACTTATTTTAACTGAATTTAATCCGCATTTAGCAACAATTTGAGTTAAATTTTGTCAAAATTAAAAAGAAAATAATTTTACCGGCTGCCTTCGGCGGCAGACAAATTTTAAGTGAGGATTCTCTACTTTTCTTAAAATCCTGGAAAGATAAAGATTATTTTTTAATTTTTAGTGTTATTCCCCCTTTGACATTCCTGAGATATAACCATGTCTGAGCTCTCTCCTGAGAAAAAATTTTTACTTTGATCCCGCTACAAATTTCCTATTATTGAT
>JAQIYC010000801.1:0-11455 GCA_034699545.1 Porobelba spinosa | reverse complement strand
TATTTACTAAAAGTTTAAAAACATCATATTTAATCAAATTAACCCATGAATTATCGTTGGGTTAAGATATATTTATAGCGCTTTATTCAAAAAAAAGACCCTGCCGTGGCTTTTGTGTTTATAAGTTAGAATTATTTAAAATTATCAAATAATTTATTATCAAATGATTTTAACACGAAGATAAAACGAGACAAAACTATGTAACGAGATAAAAATTTAAAAATAATAATCAGACTTGAATTGAATACTTTAACCACTTGTTTTAATTTGTTTTTAATCATAAAAATAATTAAATTAAACAAGTTGTATTGTATTGTATCTATTCTCTAATACTGTACATATAATAAAAATCAATAATTATTTCTAAACTAAGTCTAAAAGTGGTTTAAATATCGAACAACAGATGAGCGAAAACTACTGGTTGTGAGGAGAGAGTCCTCTACTCTCTCTTCACTCTCTAGTCTCGACTCAAATCGCAATTTTGCAAAGCATTGCAGGGATGGGAAACACCCGATAGAGGGTTCACATAACCAATAACCGCACCGTTAGGTTATGCAGTGCTCGACACAAACCTATCACTTTGAGCCTTAAAACGGAAATTCGCCATAACTTGCATTCAATGCGGATATAAGACCCGAATTGTGTTCATTCGTATTATTAACTTATTTTCGTCTATTGTTTGTCAGTAATTGTAGTCAAACCCGGATTCAATTTAGTTAAATATCAATTAATTATAATAAATTGGAGAAAGGTTTGTATTTTAAGTTATATTATAATTTTTAAATAATATTTTTTGGGTTTTATCGACTTACGATAAATATAGTTTCGGTCGAACCGACTGACCGTATTGTCCGAACCCGAAGAATAGGATATTTTCGTCGAAACGGAAAAAGTTTTGTCAAATAATTAAAGTTTCAATAAATTAAAGCGAAAGTCAAGATATGTTGAAAGAGATAGAGATATCGGCGCCGGATATGGATTCAGTGGATTTGGGAGACCTATACTCGAAACGCAAAGTCGGCCGACCTATCACTTCCGAACGCACACTCGCCCGGTATGTCTGGCCATGACTGACCACTAACCGATTAACTACTAACTGATTAAATCTTAAAAGTGTTTTGAAAACCATTTCTTTGATGCAAAAAGTTTTTACTTTTTGGACATTTTTAGACTTAATTTCGATTTTCTTAAACCGGAAAACATTTTTGCAATATATCTGTCAATCGATTATTAATTTATATAAATCGCAAATATTTGCAAAGTTTTGAATAATTGAGAATTCGGTC
This sequence comes from Porobelba spinosa, assembly GCA_034699545.1. Classification (NCBI taxonomy): domain Eukaryota; kingdom Metazoa; phylum Arthropoda; class Arachnida; order Sarcoptiformes; family Damaeidae; genus Porobelba; species Porobelba spinosa. The sequence continues at coordinate 10,169 of JAQIYC010000801.1, read as the reverse complement.
ATTTTGTTGTTTTTATACAAATGTTTGATAAAATAGGAATTTCCCCGAAATTGAAGAAATTCGGGGCAAACTGCTGACCGGCCAGTGCTTGTCTCGGGTGCGAACCAGTGGCTCGAGTTCTGACGTTTGGAATCTCTTCGAAGAGATTGCTTACACCGATAGCCAAGAGTTTACTGGAATAGTTCGGTGCAAAACCTGTTCTTTTATGACCCGATATCACGGACAGATCACCGGTAGGGCTGACAGACTCTAAAGAGCATATATTCTGTATGTCTTAACTGTTATTTCCAATCGAAGGCACTTCACATATGCGAAGACATCATTGCTTTCGAGAGGCATATCCCGAAGCGTTCATTAATACACCAAAACTTAAAAACACACCAAATGTTTCGACGCCTAAAGTCAAAAGCGGTTAAGAAATTATTGCAATTTTAATATATTGTAGGAATAGTTGAATAGTTTAGGCAATTATTTAATAGTTTTATAATTATTAGCTTTAATCAAATGTTTATAAATCGGTATTAAATGCTTACTATCTGTCAATTCAGAGTTCAGAGCGACTCCAAAGGCGTCAATAGGAAGGGGTAGTTCTTATGCTCTACCCGTCAGTAACTCTTTGATCAAATTGGAGACCAATGGTTCCCAAACCCAAGCGAACAAATGTCAGAATCAGAACCGAATCGCAAATATTAAGACAGAGTTTAGAGAAAGAGTTCTTCAGTTCTGTTTCAATGAACTCATAAGTCTTGAGTCGATGACAAGTGAATCGTTTAAAGCATTAGTTCAAACACTTATGAAGTTGTGTTCACAAGTCGGCAAAAACACACTGTCTTTGCCGGACGTGAACCAACTGACCGCTCAAATGACGGGTCAATACAATCAAACCAAACATCGGATCAAAGAGGAGCTGAACGTAGCGCTGCTTCGGAACATTGGCGGAGCACTGGTATGTGACTCCGAAAACGATTTGTGCGTTATTTCCGCGTATTATATAAACTCGAACTGGAATTTAGTCGAAAGCATACTAAGTGCGACCGCACAGGGATGTGATATAAATGGTTTCATTACTCAGACTTTAGACGATTTTGGTTTACAAGAAGACAACAAATTAGCGAAATTCACATTTGTCTCGCGCGGGGGTCTCTTCGACGGCGTCAGTATGTGCTTGACTTCGATGGCACACGTCATCGATGGTGTGATTGAAAGCGCGGTCTTCAGTGACGACACCTATACTGAAATCATAGAGAATTGTAAAGTGATTTGCAATGAACTGAAACTCGAAATCGAAAACTTTGCCATCGATTGGGTCAACAAATTCGAAGTAATGCGTAATGTAGTCGACAATCGACACAAATTCGAACTCAAGAACTCATCGCTTGACTTGGATTTAGTCAAGTTTTTGGTCGACTTTCTCTCGCCATTCAAAGCCGCGTCAGTCGAGTTGCGACAGTGCAGTCGACACCCGACTCTCAATCACGTTCTGCTTTGGTATTACAAACTCTTGAAGCACTTGAACGCCACCAACGATGACGACTCCCTGGCCTCGAGTCTCAAAAATATGATCAAAGTTGGAATGGAAGAGAACTTTCAGTTACAGCCGTTCCACAAAATCGCGGCATTTCTTTGGCCTAACTTTCGGTTTCTAAAAATGTTGTCGAATGAGGAACGGGAGGAAGTGCACAATGAGGTCCGCAATCTTATTGAGTCCCGTATTGTTGAAGAGACCGACGGCCCGTCCGACCCGAAAAAGGCCAGATCTGAGTTCGACGAATGGGAAGACGCGACGCATTCGGACGCCGACGAAGTGAATAAATACATTTCGGTTCAGTTGACGACTTGTAATGAGCAGAATATCCTGATTTGGTGGAGAGAACACGCGCTCGACTTTCCCAAACTGTGCCATTTGGCCAAATGGATTCTATCCATACCCGCGTCCGTCACGTCGTTAGAGCGCTTCAAATTGACGTCCAGTCAGGAAGTCAGTCAACAACTGCTTTTCATGCACTGCAATGTGTGAGTCATAGGCCAACGGTTGGGTCCGTTAACCACGAATTTGTTGTTTGGCTTTGCTTTGCATTTATGGGTCTTTCAGTTGTTGTTCACAAGATTTTTGATTCTTTTTTGTTTTGTTATAATTTAATTAACGATTACTCGATATGTCTGTCCATTAAAAATAAGAAATGGTTTTCAATAATAACTTTTAGGCAATTATTTTCTTAATGTTATTAAAACCTGAAATTCAATGAACAGACCGTTTAAGAGAAGTCTAGTAATGGATAAATCAGTTAAGACTTCGTGGACTCAGAAAATGCAAATCAAAAACGAAAGAAAAATTGCAAAAGAAAGAGAACAAGAGATCAAAGCAAACAAACAGCAAATTATTGAGGTTTTCGACACTAACTCTCCAACACTTGTCATGAATTGCTTTTATTATTTCAAAACTAATTTGTTTTCAATTGAAAATTAGGCGAAAAGAACTCGAAGAGAGGAGAATAAGCGCCGGAAACAAGAAAACGATAGGAAAGCAGAGATAACTCAATCGGTATTTCATTGATTCTATTCATTAATCATTAATTCAATTAATTATTTATTGCTTTTTCTAATGAATAGATTAAAAATCCCAAAAAACTCAAACGTATGGCAAAGAAACAGATGAAACAAATGAAGAAAATTCGTAAAATTTAATTATAAGATATTTATTCATAGAATTGTGAACAATATTAAGATATTTTGAATAAATTTGATTTTTATATCTATTTGTTTGCATTTCTCATTAATTAGTTTTAATTTGAGTAAAATACAAAATTTGGTTAATTTAAGTGAAAATTTGTGAATCGATATACGAAAATAGTGGACAAAATGGATGCAATTTTGCGTTATTTAATATAAATTAGTTTTTATAGCGTAAGTATAAACTTTAAAATCATGGCTTTTCATATTTGACCCTGAAATTATAAGATTTTTTACATTGATACTTTTCTATTCTACTGTAAAGTATAAAAACACTTCAAAAATAATAGTTATATTCATTGCACATAAGCGGCGCTTAAAATAATTTAGAACTAAATAAATTTGGTTAAGATTAATGATAAAAACTTTTAATACTATTATTAATGAGGTTTTAGCGTAAAGTCATAATAAATAATAACAATAAAAGTTCTGATAATAAAGTTTTGCAGTTTTATTGAGACTTAAGTCGTTTTATATAAAACTTTGCATTGTTTTAGATTCAACTCAATTCTAATATAAAGTACGGCTGAGAATACAAGTGTTAACGACTAAAACCTACGACAAAAAACAATTGATTTGGAGATCCATTAAATGCTATGTTTTGTCGATTAAAATAAAACATATTTTTAATTCAATTAAATTAAAGTATTTTGCGTTTAATTGTATTTTACATTAATATTACGATTAATAACTGAATATTCGTTGCATTGAAGAGATTGAGTGAAAAGCAATCGATTTGAGCGTAGAGTCGAGTCATGGCCTCAAACGCCGCAAAACAACTGTTGGACGAACTGATGGGACGGGAGAGGAATTTGGCGCCACAGGAGAAGACCTCCTCTTCCCTCGACTGGAACGACCCGGGAGTACGTCTTCACTCATTGCGTCAATTCGTCTCTTAATTAATCGATTACTGACTCAATGTCTAATCACTTATAGGTTTGTAAACACTTTTTAGTGCAGTTCTGTCCGAACAGCCTCTTCACGAACACCCGGGCAGACATCGGTCCGTGCGGTCTGGTTCACGACGACTTCCTCAAAAAGGAGTACCACTTGAAGGCCCGGAAGAAGGAAAAGATGATATTCGAAGACGAGTTCATTCGGTTCTGTCAGTCGCAGCTCAACGAAGTCGAGCGAAAGATCAAAAGAGCGAAACAAAGGCTCGAAATGAGTCAAATCGAGAAGAATTCAGGTATTAGTGCCGGGAATGCCGTTCTATCCGAAGAGATGCAGCAGAAGATCGCAGTTCTCACCGAACGGATTGAAGCGCTTTTGGAACAGATCGAGCAGTTGGGCTGTGAGGGGAAGGTAGAGGAGGCGCAGGGAATCATGAAACTGGTCGACAAACTCAAGGACGAGAAGTCCGCCATAAAGAGGGACTCAATGCCGAACAACCATTGGATTCAACAGAAGGCAGAGATCGGCGCTCAACAGGAGAAGCAGATGGAGGTCTGCGACGTTTGCGGCGCTTTCCTCATCGTTAATGACGTCCAACAGCGGGTGGACGACCACCTCATGGGCAAACAGCACATGGGCTACGGACGGCTCAAGACCGCACTCGACGACATTCTTGAGCGCCGGCGACAGGAGAGGGACAAAGAGAGGATCGAAGCCGAGGCTAATAGTGCCAGAGATAAGCAAAAGGAAGAGCACACGAGCAGACGGCTCGATAGGGCCAGAGACAGGGCGTCACCGAAGAGAGGCCGCTCTCGAGATGCGGATCGGCTGAGCGGGAGAAGAGATAGCGATTCCATTCGCGAAAGAGACTCATCCCGACGCCACTCAACCCGCGACGAGAGGACTGACCGCTCGGATAGGAATTATCGGCACAAACACCGGTCCGGTAGAAGATCCCGTTCCAGAAGTGGCGAAAGAGATCGCGAGCGCCGATCCTCTCGAGACCGCAAGCGATCGAAGGGCTCTTCCAGTCCTTTAAGCAAATAATGGAAAGTCATGTAAGAGATGTGCAAAACCAGAGGTAAGTCTTAATTGTTGTTTAAGTCTATAATTGTATTTGACTTTTAGAAGTCTAAACCCATTATAAGTTAAGAGTTGACAAACAGTTTCTCAGAATTATCGACAACTGAATCGAATTGTGAACGGAATGTCTGACCCATACAGTCGGACAGCGAAGACAACAAGTAATCCAAACCATTAAAAGTACTTTTTATATAATAATACTTTAATCAAACAATAGGTTTAATGAGAATTGTTTTATAATTTAAATACGATTTCTCATTAAAATTGGGGTTAATTTTGTTTAGCTTTTACTGCATTTATCATTAGTTTATATTTATTCTAATATTTATTTAAGTTATAATTATTACTCTATTTATACCTAATTTGAAATAATTAGCAAAAGTTATCATTAAATTAAATCTCATTTTAGGTTAAAGTTCTGGAAAAACATTCACAAAATATTTGGCTTTGAATTGATTTAAACTCATTTACGGTATATATTGCATAAATTTGATGGCATATCAAGTGATAATGTATTACAGGTTTTGCAAATAGACTCTGATTTTGGAATTATGTTCTTATTATATAAGAATTGAATTAAATCTCAACTGAAAATTACGTTTAGAAATACAGGTATTAATTAAATTCAAATTAATTGTAATTTTATGTCAAAACATCTTTAAGTTTTCAAAAATATTTGATGTAATTAAGAAAAAACATTTAAATTGTAATTTAATTATTGTTAGTTAAGACATAAAAGATATATAAAATCGGTCTTCAATTTAGGGCACATCAGAGCACATCCCTGTGTTGTCGAGACACACATCCAATGTTCTAAGTCTTGACACAATTAATCAGTTTTTCAGACATTGCAGAGGTATTCAAATTCTCTATTATTTAACCCTTTTTTGTATGTTTTGTCTCTTTCTTTCGAAATACAATAAAACTAATAAAACGATTAATAGAAAACATATGACAAACAAATTGATGAAATTGTCGCCGAAATCGAATCTCGAACAGCAGTCTTGTGTCCAAATATCACTCGACTCGGAGATCAGACAAAGCATTGCAGTATTCTTCGCGCCCTATCCTCCACCCTATCCTCTTCCGGCTCTTCTTCGTCTTCTTGTGCCACCACTTCCTCTTTGTTTTGCTTTTCGATCAACTCTTTTGCCTCCAATTCGAGCCGTTTTTTGGCCAATGATTCGCTATTAACGGCAAATATGTATTCAATAAATAAATCAAAGTTTTTGTCATTAATTTTATCGCAATTTCTCCAATTCCTTAATAACCAAATTTGAAACGTTTTCTTGAATTTCCATTCGTTTCGATTGTGTTTCCAATCATTTAAATAATTGATTGCATTAACAGATTTGTTGCCATTAGTTGTCTCATTATTATCACCAATTGGTTCACTATTTGCTTCAGTTCTCAGTTTATCCAACTTTTTCGCCTCTTTTTTCAGTTTAAACGCCTTTTTCTTGTTTTTATCTTTAATTTTCTTCACTTTATCGATGATTTTTGTGGCACTAATGCTATCACTTTCACTGATCTTCACATCAATGGTCTTATTGTCGCAATCAATCTCTTCGTTCACTTCTTGTTCTTCATCTGAATTTTGGTCTCTTTTCGCATATTTCCGAAATTTTTTCAGAACTCTCTCTTCAATCGATTCTTTCGCTGAATCTCTTGTTTTGTCTTTACGTTTACCCATCGATTGAACAGAAAATTCGATAATTATTTAAATTATTATTTAATTGCTTTAAATAATTACTCTATAATTGAATTTAAAATCCAAAACACGTTTTATTCGAAGCGAGAAAACGAAAACATTTAAAAATTTTATTAGATTTTGAGTTTGAGATGGATTTAAGCGCCGCTTATAAGCAAAAAACTTTACTATAAATAAGTTTTCAAAATTATAACTAAATTTAAGCCGGGATTGACTTCATTTCTAACACCAATGAAAACCAAATTACCAAATAATGAATCAAACTTTTAATATACTGTAATATAGTATAGTATTAATAGAAATAACTATAGATTAGAATCTAATGAATGATTAAATTAATGAAAGTGTGGTTTAGTTAGGACTCAATCGCCTCATCTCTAGCCAAGACTTGCAGTATATTTGAGTTCAAAACGTCATTTAAAACACTCCTTCGAGACGTCAAACACTGTTTGATTGCAAACTATGTTTACATCAAATGTTTTCTCACATTTCGTTAATATTGAAAGTAATTTATATTTATATAACTTTAATAATAACTTTCGTTGCAATTCATAACAATTTGGTATTTCTTAGACTTTTTTTTAGTTTAAACTTTAATTTAGTCATAAGTGTCGACAACTATACCATAACTACAGTTCTGAAGATGTATTCCGAAAGCGATTCCTCGTATTGTTCGACTTGCAGTCAATCCGATTACGAGAGCTCTTTGTCGGACATCAGTCTTAATGACGAAGACATGGATTACATGAATGAGTTGAGAGACGACGCGAACAAAGACTTGTTTTACCTAAAGATCGTTGACATCGAAGCCAAAGGCCAGACATCAGACGACTGCGAGACTCGTTTGGCGACCGATTCGGCGGTCAATACGAATGAGCGGTAATTGAGTTATGCTTTGATTAGAAACTGAATTAGTTTTAAGTGATTAATGATTTTGTTTGAAGTTTAATAAGAATTGAATTACAATTGAATAGAATAGTCCCGAAGCGACCACTTCTGACTTCGTGGGTATTTCCGACAAAGTCTCTGAAATTGCAAAACAAGAGCTTTAAGAGAAAGAGCAGTAAAAAGAAGGCAATTGTCGCTCAAATTGAGACCAAAAATGCAAACAATCCGTCGATAAGTGTTTCGGTTTGCGATCCCATTGACAATACGACTCAAACTAATAATACGAACAAATTGTTTGACTTAATTGAAGGCAAATCGCAAACAATTGGATCGAAAACTGATTTAAATTTTGTTTTAATGTATTTAATGCCTCCGAACGACACACAAACCGATTGTTTGCTCTATTCGTATCCCAAACCCCTAACCGAAGACTCGGATAATCCGATTGTTTTGAAACTGAAGGGAATGTGGATTACGTTGTCTCGAGTGGTCTCTCAGATAACCAATCAATCGATTCAGTTGTCGACGATTGCAGTGAATGAGGGAAACGACGAACACATCTATAGAATAGCTTTTGTTCATCAATTCGAAAGTTTGTTAGTCTTAGCGCTTCCACTCAACAGGTTTAGCGACATTGAAGTCGAGGCTATTGTCGAAACAATTTCCAGAATTACTAAATTTATTTACAAATCACTTGATTCTGCTTTTAATGACGAATCAAATCAACAGAATTTGACGAAATTGTTCGCAACTCTAGAATATCTTTTGATTGAAGATAACAAATACTCGACAATTGACTCATTGTTTATGAATACAATTAAAAGATTATTAATTGACGACAACTTAGCCATTAATTTGAGTGATTCTCTCAGTGAATACGAAGCTATGGATTGGTTAAGCGATGACTCATTTGCTGATTTGGATCAACAAAACAACTCTCAGTTTCTTGTAATTGGTTCCTGTCTTCTATATAAAGGAGGTATTGAATCAGAATTACCGTATATTTGGAATTAATTTTAAATCAGTTGTTATTTTAATTAAAAACTAAATTTAATTTTAATCTAATTTCAGTCGTATTGTCATCTCATTTGTCGAGCAATCAATTGAAAGACATTTACGGCTTTTTGAGTCTAAAAGGATTGTTAGCTTTGCATAAAACTCATTCATTACGACTCGTCTTATGGACTGAAGTTTTTCCGACGTCTGAACATAAAAACGAATCAATTGATTACAAAGAGAGTGAAGAAGTCAAGTATTTTCTCGCAATTGTTGGCTTTCAACACATGATTCACTCGACTCTAATAGAGATGCCATTCCGTAGTTGTGATGAAACGCCAATCAAAGCAAATGAAGTTATTATCAATGAATCGATTCGTTTATTGAAATCACATTTCATTAAATCGGGAATTATTGACGAAATGAATGACTGCTTTAGAGCCCAACAAATGGCAGCGAATGATGTGTTCGACCAAAAGAAGGAACAAAAGCGATACAAATCGTTGTCATCTCTAAAGGACTTGTTGTTTCTCACCTCCAGTTCTTCTCATTCGAAACCAGCGCTAAACCTCTCTTCAGGTTCTTTACTGTCTTTGAGCACATCCAGTGTTTCGGGTTCTATTAGATCGCATTCGACTCCTTCTCTCCATCACTCAGTTATGTCGCGAACCTCTTCAAGCGCTACGAGTCTGAGTAATACGAAGGACATGAGTTCATTGACCTGTAGTGCCAATAATTGTAGTTATTTTCAACAAAATCTCAAACTTCCGGAGAATTTGATTTGTTATTCGGATGTAGAGGACGGACAGCAGGTGTTTGCCGGACCTCTACTTCAATGGCCGAAAGATATTTCGGAAAATATATTCAAGAAGTTCGCCGAAAGTTGTTATGCAATGAGCCGTCAATTTAGGAATTCCACGAATTTATGCCAAGAATTTGGAAAGACTTTCCAAATAAGGATTTCATCAAATTTTTTAAATCCAAACAAAATAAAATCGAAAAAATTTTCGAATGAAATCCATTTGTTTAACGCAATTGGAAGACGTGAACGAAATGTCGAATTTTATGTTTGTTTTAAAGCAAATGAATGCGATTTAGTTCCCAAAGACTTCGATATCGAAGACTTCTTCTATACGTTTCGACTCCAGAGAAGACTTTTGTGATTCACAACAATTTGGCTCTAATTTCGATTCTAATTATTGTTTGATTTTTTTCTAATATTCTGATTATCTCTGAAACTGAAATCTCATTTTGAATTATTTAATCAAAACTTAATTTTTAATAAAATAAAATTAATTTAGATTTAATCAAATATTCAAGGTATAAATTTAAAGTTGGATGCTTTTACTGATTAAATACTGTTTAAACTGAATGCTCAACCAGATCATTCAATGGCCATTTTAATTAACTTTCACACATCAACCTGTAACTAACCCTGGTTATTTAAGATCCAATACTTTTATGCGAATATTTTAAATATCTTATTAATACTCAAACCGTATTATAATCAGACAAAAGTGCTGAGAACTGCTATATTTCGTTATAACTTTACCCGATAATTAAAAAATGATATTCAATCCACCAACTTACAATCAATGCAATTATACAAAAGCTAACTCGCTTTAATATAGTCAACAATGCAAGTTTTTATTACCGGTACATTTTTTCACATCTACCGGTATAATATTATTAAATGTTGTGGCAATATAATGATATAATATCGTACTGTTATAGTTATGATTATGTATCAACAGAAGAAAGCCTAATCACAATTCAAATAACGCGCTTATTTTTATGCAAATTTAAGTAAACTTATTGCACTTGGTGCCGCCACGGTCGTGATCAAATCCGGACGTATTGTATGTAC
>JAQIYC010000800.1:0-11462 GCA_034699545.1 Porobelba spinosa | reverse complement strand
TATTAGCATAACCTTGAGTAATGCTAATTTGCAAAAATTTGTTTTAACAATTATTTCTAAAAACAAGCGAAAATTATACCTTAAAAACACATTTTTAATTCAATTTAATTGTCATTTATATTTTCATTAACATATTGAATATCAATATTTTAATACTTATGTTATAAATGAATTTTTAATATTAATGATAAAAAGCAAAACATTTCGTCAAATTATGGTTTGAAAATGTTTTACATTATGTTTTTAGATAAATATTTTTAAATATTTAAATAATATTAATAATTATTAAATTTATTGTAACATATATTGCATTAATATTTGTAAATTTTAAAATTCTTTTAATTTGTTTAATATAAACACGTTTTTATAACTATTTTCGTATTGACCAAAAGGAAAATCAAAATGATTAAATACTGAAATTGTTTTAATTTTTCGCACACTTTGTAAATAAAAATAGAAATATTATACGAGATAAAGCGTTGACAAAATGTTGTACGTCATCGGGGTCCGCCAAAAAATTATTAAGACCATTTATAAGAACTATGTTCTTTGATTTTATATTCTCAAGCGGATAATCAGCTAGGGCTTTTTTAGTTGCCGGTCTAAAATCAAACATGCTAAATTTGTTATTGTTAAATACAAATTGCAACAAATGAAAGAATAGATGCGACGATAATGTTTCGAATGTATGGCTATCCCTATCGTATCCTAATATGTAAATTTAGATTAGAATTGAATTAAATTTGTATTTTTAGTTTAAAATTTGTATAATGTTATAAATTATAACTTTAAAGCTGGTAATTGTGCTAGAGGAGCTAATAATAAAAAAAATAATAGATTTCTAATTTGAGAGAAATGCCACTGGTTCAATCCAATAAATAGTTTGATATATTTCTCAAATTATGGCCGCATTCAGAGTATAACAAGCATTTGTGTTGTGCCTAAAGAGTAGCCGATGTATGACAGAGAAGCTAAACAGATATTTAAATAAAATTTTAAATAAAGTTTTATTTATTTAATAAAAGTTTACATTTATCGGTTAAGTCGAGTATAAACTTAATAACAGTCGGAATATCATTGAGACTTAACTCCGTGAGAGCGTAGTTCCAAAACTGTGGCTCTATTTTGATATAAGTTTAGGTTTTAATTAAAGAAAATGTTTTTATTCAATATTACGTAAAGTATTATATTTAGTGTTTTGATCGGCGTATTGATTGCCCCGATTGTTGCCTAAACAGACATCATAACCACAGGCCGAGAGAGTGAAGCCCAGAGTCGACGTCACTTTGTCGTCACAATTGTTGTGAACTTTGTTGTTGTCCTCCGAATACTTTCCGTCGCTATTTAGAAATCCTATTTTGTTTCGAACAAAGTTTTCAGAGCTTTCTGTGATTCCGTGCCATAAGAACAGAGGCTTTAATTTTAATTTATTTTGTTTAATGTGTGGATTGATTATTCGGAATATTAAATGAATACAATTATTTTAATCTTGCAACTTTTTATTATTATTAATAACTTATTAAATAAGATTATTTAGGGTCCATCAAGTTAGGAATTTTATTGAATTATAAATAACTTATTTTTAAACATAATCCTAATAATGTCCAGGTATAGTTTAACTCAAAAATCTCATGATAAATATATTTTCAAATAAAATAAAATAAATCATTTTAAAAATTATTTTTAACACCACTTTTATCGAAGAAAAGTATATAATTTCTTGCGAATATAATTAAAAATGTGGAGTGGAGGATTATCCAGTTAGGGGGTGAGGAATGGGGGTGGCCAGGGGTAGGTAGGGTAAAATAGATAATTTTTTAATTTAAATTTTACAAAACATAGAAAAAACGTTAGATCGGAAAAAATAAGTGTTATGGCGGCTATTTTTGGCGCCAAAACATTTATTTTATTCAAATGATAGCGTTATATAATATTTTTATTTAATAAAGTCAGAGATATCGGGGGAGGAATCATGCTCGTCAATTCCTTCCTGGTTAAAAAATTTAATTTAAAAATTTAATGATTTTAAATATATATAAAAAACTCTATTTGGCTAACTTCGGATTGAGTAGTTGTAAAATATTCTTTCTTTCTTTTTTTTTTACTTAAATCGGTTTTTAACCCAAATTTAGTTATAAATTAGTATAAATTAAACCAATAATTTTGCCTGCACCTATCGTCGCGTCCCAGGAATTTAATTAAAATTTGTTAAGTTAACTCCATCTATAAGCTTCTCCTAACATTGAGGTTCTACCGACGAGGTGCTTGAATAAAGTACTTTATAGTTATTTAACAAAAACTTAATTAACAAAAAATATTTTGATTCATTTAAAATTGAAATATAAAATGCAAAAGTAAATTGTCTAAATATATTAATTTAATAATAATAATAATAATTTAATTAACATATAATAATTAACGTATAATAATAAACATTTAATAAATTTAATCAATTTAAAACTAAATTTACAATAACATATTCCTTGTATGCGCATGAGTGCCCGCAAGCACTGTCTTTGAAAACTGCTCCGGTTAAAAAGGGTTGTCTGCAATTTCCAGACTGTTGCTAAAAACAATTATTTGCTAATTTGTAAAACTTTTTTATTTTTATTTATTTGCAAATAACGACATCTATGTTTAGGTAATTTAATCGAAATAATGTATCAACTTTAATGTTCTGATACCTGCACTTGCACAAATCTGTTTAATTTGAAATTACTAATTTAACAAAATATTTTATAATAATCCACAACAACAATTTAATTTAGTAATCAGTTATGTGTAGTTGTAAAAATAATTAATAATTAAACTAAATGCTGTTGTCATTGATCTAAAAAAACTTTGAAAAGTATCAGTTTAAATTAAGAATATAAAAGGGAGGATTAGCCAATTATTCTTATTTTTGAATTTAAAAAAACTCCCCCATAAGCCTTCAGGTACTACAACTTTAAATTATGTCGCTTCCTTTAGTGCCCAGCAAAGAGGATGTCCGTACTTTGATATGATAACATCCATATTTAATAATGAATATCAGTTATTGATATTTGATTTAATTAATAACGTTTGACAAAAAAAAATTTTGTAACTGTAAGCAATTTTGCACAAAAAGTCATTAAGATCTTAAATTTCAAACTTAGATTACAAACAAACTACATGAGATATTTTAATGATTTTTTCACTATCAATTACAAATATTAAACTAGATTTGATAATTAAATAGAATATTTATGCAAACCATTTATTTGTTATGAGAAATTAAATTTTAAAAATGTGAACATAATTTTCAAAGTATTGGCAAAATAGATACAAAGCAAAATAAAATTCATTTGAAAGCTGTGTTTGTTTAATACAGTTTAAAAAAAATTTTTTGTATCTATTTTGCCAACATAAAAACAATTTGTAAAATGTAAAATATATTTAGAATGGTAAATTTTGCCATTTTAAAATTACAAAAAATGTTTTTTTTTGTTAAATACCTTTAAACACAGTTTCTATATATAATATCAAACGTGATTCGTATGCTTGTGTTGATATCATATCTATTATTATGTTATATCTTGTATGAACTGTAAGGAATTGTACGATTTATACTACTTTTTTAAATGTCAATAACTTTTTATCAATTAGGGGTAGAAATTTTTTGCGAATTATATTTCAATATCATGTGATTTTATTATAATTAAAAGAATTTATAAAAATACAGCTTTTTTACCAACTACTGACGTCATTGCTGATCTTCCACATTTATAGTTTAAATATAATATCAGAATATAAATACATTTTATTTTAGCCAAAAATGTAAAAATATTAAATAATAATAATGTAAAAGACAAAATAGTTTTAAAGAAACTTTTTACAAAATGTAAATCTTTATTATTTTTGTATTTTTAAAAATTAATTTTAAACAATTATTGTAAAAATAAAATTTATTACAAAAATATAAGTTTAATAAAATAAAATAAAATAAAATAATTATAATGTTAAGTTTAAATAAACAGTTAATTAAGTGTTAATAAATCATAAACATTATTTATAAAACATTCAGGGTAAATATGCAAGAATACATCAAAAGTGAGTTTAAAAATAAATTTTGTCGACCTTTTTAGCATTAGCTATAATCGACGCTTACATCTGACCAGAGCGTTCACTCAGTTTTAGATTCGGATTAAAAGTTTTAATTTTTAACTTAAATAATTAAACTTCACCAAAACTGTTTCTAAAAAATTTTTTAATTAATATCTTTAGTTACAGTATTTCCCACTTATTTTCTCACCAAGATTAACCAAACATCGACACCTCTGTTTAAAATAAATATATAAATGTTTTTTATATTACATACAAATAATTAAAAATTAATTTTAAAATCTTTTGATAATTATATTTAATTTTGTTACACCCGTTGACACAAAACAAAAGATTCCGAATCAATAGATCAAACGATTGAAGTTATGGCAACTTTTTCATCAAATTAATGTTAAAAACTATTGTTTCAATTTTTCTATTATCATAACTACAAAAACTATATTTTTTATCCCTCTTTGGCCACAAGATAGTTGAGTATTTCATACATGCTATCAACCCAGGGAATGATGGCACCGGCGCCGGTGCTGGTGCGGGTGTCGTCGTTATTATTGCCGACAATTTTTAAATAAAAATATATATAAGTATTTCGCAAATAACGGAAACATTTTGCATCGAATTTCGGTTGAGTCCGAAGTTGTGGAAACAATATTAGCTTTAATTCTTGCAATTGAACGCAACATTGAAATAAATGACCAAAATGAGCTCGCTCTATTGTCCCGTTGTTTTGAATTCTAATTTTGTTATCAATAGACATAACTTTAAGTTTCGGCGCCAATTTGGATATCATGTAAAGCCAGGCTTCGGGTGTATAGACCGTAACGTTAGTGAAGAGACACTCGACGTTCGGACAAATAGTGTTAATCCGAGTAATGAAGTCTATATCCACTTTCTGTCCGTTTATATTAACGCTCAGAACTTCGCGAAACAAATCGGGTATTTCGGTCGACGCCTAAAGTTAATTAAAGTATATATAATTAGCCTGGTTTACATTTATTTAAGAATAAATCAGAAATGTCGACGGTTAGCCGAGCCTCGGGGGTGCGGTGGGGGGGGGGGGGGGTCAGTTGGTCAGTTAGGATCAACTGTTTTGATCAATAACAAAATTTTTATTATTTTTACATGTTTTATAGGCTAATTATATCAAATTTAAAGTAATAGTTTAAAAGTTTAACCTGGTAAAATTGATAATTTGATATTGACATGGAATCAAATTGATGTTTGAGATCCAAACAAATTCCATCCATAAGGCGTTCGCCGATTACTTCTTCGACAAAAATTTCATTAAAATCTTGAGAAACAATTCGCAGATATTTTGGCTTTTTTGTTGACATTTGCGTAGATTTTAATAAAACTTTTTTATATAAATTTAATAATAATAATACAATTTAGTTAATATTATGTAATACTATTATTAATTACAAAATATTAAATCTGCGACACATCAACATACACCTGGCTAAATTTTGACTAGACTCGATTTACAATTTTACACCAACTATAGAAGAGCATTTTGTAATTCTTATTTAAATACTCTCCGGATAGTATGTCTAGAATGAGCTGAGTTTTAGACATCCAATACAGTGGTCAGGCTTTTGGAGAAAAGTAGTATTTTTACTAATTTAACGATAAAAAGCTTTAAAATAATTAAAATCTACTTATTTTTATGTTTAAAATTTAAATATCAATCAATAATTATAATTAATTTCCAAAATCTGTGTTCAATAAGTTTATCGATTAAAAAAACATTAAACTAAATGAAAGTTTCCGTTCCTTTCCCACTCCTCCACTACACACCAGTAACATCATAAACCTTAAGCACCGGTTTTGTGAGCAGTTATCTAATATAATAAAGTAACTATGACTGAAGATGATTGAAGATTGAAGCTTCACTATGAATAACTCATAATTAAAAATAGTAGAAAATTAACATTAGTGCTATGTCACACCTCTATGTGAGATAACAGAAACATTTTACAAGGTTAGATTAGAAGCGGTCAAACTTCAGTTGTTTGGAAAGAATAAACATTTAATTTTTTGTTGACTGACGATAAGCGGGTAAATAAATGAAAGCGGGGCAGTGGAGGTGAGAGGAGGTAAATGGAGGTGAAAGGAGGTGAAACGGGGAGGTTGGACTAGTTGCATTATAAGACTTGAAAATTGCAGTTAATTATGATGTCTAGTTGTGTATGAAAATTTTTAAAATATATATGCAAGTTGGTTTTTTTATTAACAATTATTGTTGTTGTTTATTTATTTATTTTTTTTGAAATACACGAACAATAATTTCATAAATATTAAAAGTGCCAGGGTTAAACAGTAGACTAATCCCATTCAAAACATTTTCCCCATTTACCGCAATCGCCTGATAAGAGAAAATAATTGAAAAACTTTAAAAAAGTGTTTAAATCATATTAAATGTGACGTTAGGGTCGATACTGAAAATAGTTTGAAGACTACCGACAGTTGGGTTTATCTGTATTTTCGGTTAAATATGCGTTCATTACATAAAAGGTTTTGCAGTTAAGTTAAAAACGCTTTAAAAGCTAATATATTTCAAAGGATTTGAAATATATAAATGGAATTGTTATTATCATCAATAAACTTATACTTAGATACTTTGGGAGAGAGAGAGAGAGAGAACAGAGAACGGGTGAAAGAGAGTGATAGCAACTTAACATTTACCTCTGGATATAACTCCAAATTTTTCAATTAATTGCATAAAAGAAATAATATAAAAATTAATTTTTATCTAATGTTAATAAACTTTGGTTTTTGGTATTATACTAACACTAATTATTTGGTTTTAAATTTTATGCCTGTTTATCAATCATGCATAAAATTATACCTTTGTCAATTTTATGTCTATTTAAAAAATATGGGGCAAAAAATATATCCGGTCTCTATTTTAATTTATCGGTGACTTTGATTACAAGTATTAAAATTAAACTAATTTGTAATAAATTTAAATAAAGATTTTAAATTTTATTATTTTTGGCTATTTTTATTAAAATTGATAAAATAAAATTAATGAAAAAAATAATAAATTTTATTTTTTAAAAGGAACTTGGAATCAAAGTAACCGATAAATTAAGATAGAGACAGAGTATATTATTTGTATTATACTTATAAATTATCTTCATACTTTTAGCATAAAATTTAAAATAGATATTTAGTAAAGTTATCTATTGTAAAAACAAAAAACATAAATCTAATAAAAATTATATTCATTAAAATTTGTTTTAAAATAAAATATTTTAAATACAATAATATAAAATATTAAAATTTAAATAATAATAAAATTTTTTTAAATAAAAATTTGAATAGAAACAATACTTGATAATTTTAACTTTTTTAAAAGTCAATTATTTTTTATCTCGTTAAATTCTTTTTAAATATAATTTATATTTTATTTGCTTTACTTTTAATTTTAAGAAAAAACAAAAATTTTAATTAAAAAACGTTGTTCAATGAGGGGTTATGTCTTTGACATTTTTTAAACGTTGTTCAGAAATATAACCCCTCTTTAAAAAACTTTATTTTTTGAAAACTTTAAAATTTTTGCTTTTTATGTAAAATGACATAATTTAACTAAATTCAGATTATACCCGGTTTAAATCCAGTCAAATTAACTTAATTCAGTATAAATCTATTTTAGTCTAACTGAGTTATTTAGTTTAAATCCGATTAAATTGTCTTTAATTGGAGTTTAAAAACAAAATAGCATGGTAACGTAAATTTAGGTAATTTGTCATTTATATTTGAACTGAATTCTACCTAGATTTCCCCCCCCCCCCTAGAATTTATGCCAAAAACTTAGTTATTTAACCCTACCTACACCGCCACTGACCTAAAGATGTTTTAACATTTACAATTTATTCTCTTACAACTACCATTTCGCACCTAATTGATTAATTAGTAACATTTATAATTTTTAGATAAAAATAAATAAAAATATTTAGGTATTTAAATCAACAAAATAGTTGTCACAACAGAGTTTTGAAGAATTCCTTATCAATGCAATGATTTAATTAATGTTTAGTTACCGACAAAACTGTATTTCAATTCATATACAAAAAGTACAATAAATCACTAATAACTACATAAATTGTAAAGAAAAATATTAAAGATTCTGATAACAACAGAATTAATATATCAATCGCAAGAATTTTCTAATAATCGTAATAGCAATGACTCAGCTGTACTCAACCGCATATCAATTCTTAAAAAGAACTATAATATAAAGTTTAGTTTAGTATTTAGATATTTTTCTGATAGGTTGTGGTGTATATCCAGAGATAAATCAGAAATAGGGAAAAGAAGGTCATTCTTAACAGCGTTTAAGTGCTGTATATCTGCATTCAATTCAATTCATTCAGTGAATGACTGACTCGAACGCAACTAACTATACGACAAGTTGTCTGTCATTTGTCTCTTAGTATTATTGTATTAATACATACTATGTATTGTATTTAGTTGTATTGTCAAAGTTTCAAAGTATTCTTGTTATGTTTTTACTGATTTGAATCTTGTGCTAACATTTGAATTTATTTATTGATATCTTTTTGGTTTTTAACAATGTGTTCGCTTAAAGTTATTTCGGATTCAGTTTTTGTATAAGTATTTGATTAATCTTAAGCCAAATGCAAAATAGTTTGAAAATGTTTTGTTCGCTCTCTTCACAAAGTTATTCAAAGAATGAGAAAAATTCGTTCGTCTTATCGTATTGTATCGTCGATTCAATATCTATAGTAATTAATACGATATTTATGTCTATATTAATAATTTATATATTAGTGAAGCGGAAAAAGTTTGTTGAGTTCAAGCAATTGAGAACTTTGTCGAAGAATTGGTCGACGAATGGCATTCAATTCAATGACAACTCAAACAATAGTTTTGATTCGGAGACGAAAAGTCCGAAAAGTTATTATAAAATGTTTTGCAGTTTTTATAACGAAAATACATTAAAACAAATTTCATTGTTTTCACTCATTTTGATGAACTGGACATTAATTTTAGAATTACTGCTAATTTGGCATTTATTTCATAAACTATTTATTATTGATTTGGTGTCAATAGTGTCGACACTAATCACAAACATCATAGCATTGGTTCTGTTGGACCAATATCTTGAGCGACAGAACAAATCACTTCTCATTAAATTTGTCTTAACTTCGCTCTGGTTTTGGTCGCTATTCTGTTCGTTGTCTAAGTTTGTCATCACATCCACCGATAATAAAGACAATTATTTAGAGTTAATTCGAGTTTATATTTATTTTCTACTATTTTTCGTTTATTCAATACTTGCATTCAATGAATTGGCAAATATCTTAAAACCGGTAATTATTTTCAAATTTGATTTTTATTATTATAAATAATTTATAAAATATTGAAAATTTTTTTAATATTAATATTTTTCAAAAAACTGTTTAAAAAAACTTATCATTTAAACTAATTGGATATTTTTAAACATTTACTTTAACTTTAATTTTTTAACTTATTATTTTTTCAATTTTTAATTAATATTAGTTTGATCACGATGATAACTTTCTTGTTGACATTAATAAATTGATTGTTGATTGTAAACCAGATTATGTCTTCAACTTATATAATAAATTACGCATTTATTAGAATTTTTCTAAATTTAATTTAAGATTAATAATTAAAAGTTATTAATGTATTCAAAGGGTTTATAAGACTTTACTATAAGATTAGTATTCAATCAGTCGTTTGATATAAAATTTAGTCACGATTTCAAAGCCAATGTCAAAAAATAAAAAAATTTACAATTTTATTAATTAATTATAATTCAATTAAAAGTATTTTACTATAAATTCATAGATTTTTTATTATAACATAATTTGTAGCCATAATTACCAGACATTAAACTTTTATTATTTATTTTTCTTATTTTCTTTATGTACATTATCTCCGAAATTATTTTAAATGTATTTTTAATTATGTTTTCTATAAAAACTAATCATTTATTGCAAAAATCTAGAAATAAAAATTTTCAAATAAAAAACTAGCGGTGAATAAAAAATCGATTGCACTGGAGCTTTTTTAGTGCAAACGCATTGCATAATGAAAATGCAATCAAGTGCTTAATTTCCTGATAAAAAGAAATTCTCCAGACCCTCATCAAGGTATTAGAAATGTTTAGAATCGGAACTATTTTTTTCAGCATTTCTTTTGTAATAAATTTTTTAATTTAAGTCTATTTTAAGCAATGGTTCGCTAAAAGAATAAATAACTTTTCTGACAGTCGTTACGATAAGTCCTTCAAAAACAGGTCTGTTATTAGTGACAGATATTGTAATTTTTGTTCGAATTTGATATAAATTGAAATAAAATATATATAAAACTCATTTTCTAAACATAATTATCACTTTGGGCTAAAAATAAAAAAATAATAAAAAAACAAATCTTTTCAATTTATCTTTCGATTACGTCAACTATTTCTAAATAAAATTGATTTTAAATTTAGACTTAAGTTTGTTTAAAAAAATAAAAATATTATTTTAATAATAGGTTAAAAATATTTCGGAAAACAATTGGGTTTTTATTGAAGTGATGTAACGGAATGTTTAGATAACTCTTAAAAGAAAATATTGTTTATATTATAATATTTTATTATGTATTTAAATATTTCAAGAATTTGATCAAAAATGCCATAAATGTAAGAATAAGAAGGATATGATTGGTCTGATAGGTATGATAGGCAGGAGATCCTGAAAATTCCAAACAAATATTTACTAAAATTTCGTAAATTTGTTAAGTATTACTGTTGCCAATTAGCTTTTGTATTGGAAATAGTGAGAAGGGCAAAAATATTTTCCAACATTTTTTACATTGTTTCACTTAATTAGGGTATTATTTGATAATAATATTTTTGTACATTTCTATTGTTCTTAAAATTTATGTAAACATACTTTAGATACAATGCTCTTCAGAGTTATCGTAATGAGAGATGGGATATATTGATTGCAAATAGTTTTTTCTATTTTTTAATATTTATTAACTTTAATATTTCTGTACAAATATTGCTAAACCTATATTCAATTGATATCTTTTGCAAAAACTTTTTTATCAATAAAATTGTGAAAAACCTTTGTAAATGTAAAATAAAATCGCAATTTTAATGCAAGTATTAATATAAAAGTATGATTAAATAAATATATCATGCAGAGTATGTACAGGTATCAGTTTAAAATTGAAAATAATTTATTGCAAATTTAGTAAAAATGATAAAATAATATTTTTTAATGTTAAGCAATTTTAAAAAATTTCTAAACGTTTCATTATTAATAGCATTGAAAATATATTACTTAATTAGTAATTAATTAAATAATTTTGTGGTAATATTATTAAGATAATATTTA
>JAQIYC010000799.1:0-11470 GCA_034699545.1 Porobelba spinosa | reverse complement strand
ACTTTTACATTAAATGTATTCAATAAACTTAATTATTTTAAAAGTTTATTTATAATTGAATATTCAATAAATATATTTTAATATTTTAAAATGAGTACAGGTATTATCACTCGTTTTACACTACCACCAATAAAACGACTTGCTAATTTTAATATATATAATACTTGTTAATACTAGTATTATTACAGTTTTTAAAACAACAAACATCTAAGTAAAATATCAACTCTTGTTTACAAAAAGTAATTTTTCTAAAGAATTATTTTAACCAAGTATTGCCATTGAGAAAATGTACCTGTTCAGACATTATTATTGTGTTGTTAGCTTGTATCTTTACTTTATTAAACTTGTGTTTAATTCCGAAAACATTTAACAAGTATAATTAAGCTAACCTATATTGCAAAAAAGTAACGAGTTCATGTTTCACAGACCCACCCTTTCATTGTCTAAAGCGATTAAATGTTTTTATAATTTATTATAAAAACAAATTTATTACAGTTTATTGAAAAGTGATTTCTAACGATATTTATTCAAAGCAATGCATTAGAGCTGTAATTAAATTTTAAACATATTATCACTTTCGTTACGAAATTATTCAAATTTTTAATTTATATTTTTAATGAATTATTTAATTATAAATTTAAATAGATTTCTGACATTTGTCAAACATTTAAATGCAAATAAAATTAAAACTAAGTTAAGTGTAGTACAGTATTATAAATTACTAAAACAATTAAATAGAAACCTGGCTAATTTAAATTCAATATTCATAAAATTTTCAAAATTAATTCAAAATATGATTTAATTTATACAACAATTTATATTTAGTTAAACAAACCTATAATAAAATAATATAAATGCAAACCTGATTACAAAATGCCTAATATGTCGGTTATGTCCCCTCCAGAGGCGCATTCGTTTGTAAGTCCGCGGATAACCGAATCGAAACTACAAGTGAATGCCATTCGCGGAGAGACGGTAACCCTTCCCTGTCTGGCACAGGGCTGGCCTCTACCCAAATACAAATGGCTGAAGAAGGACGGCGTCGGACGGATACCTCTGATGCCCAACGACCGCATCGACCAAATCGATGGCATTCTTGTGATACGGGATGTGTCGCTCAACGACAACGGATTATATCAATGCTTAGTCAACAATACCATCGCTGAGGACAAGGTTGAGACTGAGCTCACCGTCAGAAGTAAGTCATTGTTTCTAACACTGACTATACAGTAGTTTCGCTCAAATGCTCTCATAATAAATGACACAAAAGATTAGTAGTGTTTGACTTCGGCTTTGATTTTTTCATTGATTTTTCCGTCACTTCTTTTTTAGTCACATTTTTGATGACTTATGTTTCGTTTAATACACTTTCTCTCCCACTCTCTCCCACTCGCTCTCCCTTTCTCTCCATTTCTCTCCTTTTTTCTCCCCTTCTCTCCCTTTCCATTCAGCCCTTCCTTTCCGTTTTTCTCCCTCACCTCCCAATCCTCCCTCACATCTCCCTCTCTCTCTCCGTTACCGACTTCCCTCTTCTGCTCCGTCTTCTCCTTCTCAGCAATTCTTTAAACTTCTATTGTATTTGATTTCAATGACGAAAATTTGGGTCGAATTCGTCTAAAACTTATTTTTAGACTTTAGACGTATTAAACAATATTTCAGATCTGACTCTCATTTTTGATATAATTTATTAATTCATACATCAATTTCTAAATAGGATTAGACTATAGTGTTCTCTCCTTTAACTTGTGTCGAGTCTTTCGCCCCGTTGTCTGTACTGAACCGTCAGTTACTCTTTGCATAAATAATGTAATTCATGTGATTGTCTGTCATCAGGAATTTTCACTCATAATTCAAATGGCCGTTCAGTTCAGTTCAGTTCAGTTCAGTTCAGTTCAAACTATTGCGAAAAGAGATTCAGAAAAAACTTTTAGCAGTTTTCTGAGTGAAGCGATTCATAAAATGTTAATCAGTTTTATTCAGATTTACAACAAAAAAGGAGAAGATTTACAATATTTTTTTGCACAACAAATGAAATGCTTTTAACTCTAAACTTCGTAAATTAAAAAATAAGTTCAAAATTGTTCGCAATAAGAGTCGACTATTGCAGTGGTCTTTGAAATGAATTTCTCTATTGAATCGTTAATATCGGAGAAAAAAGTTTTATATATAGACCGAGTGTTCAATAATCCGAAACAATTTCGATAATACCGTACTTTAAGATTAACAAAACATTTGAGCCGAGACTGAGCACTGGAACAGTTGGAAGAGTCGTAACTCTAAGTTCTCATTCAATTCCCAACGATATAATGGATTTTTCTCTATTGAAAAGTTTTACTAAATACTCGATTTTGTTTGAAATACTAGAAATACTACAAAATTGTTATTTTGTTATAATATTCGTAATAATTCTGTGCAATAGTTAGTGTAACAGAATTGAGCGAATTATTGCTTATTGTAAATCTGTTTCGAATGCATTATACTTTCAAATAATGCGATCAAAAATGTGTTTTCGGTTTTCAAGCGCTATATTTCGGCTCAAGTTTTGATTTGCGGTCAAACATAATGCGAATCATATAAAACATTCAAAGTTTTGCACACAATTCGAGACCGCATTTGAATCAATTTTCTCGTTTCAAATGCATAATTCATAAGTTTATTGAATCAACGAATCTTAAGGGCATAACTGTCAGCACATATCGACCAGTTATCGCCGACTCTATTATCTTAAAACTTGTTCATAACTTATGCCTAAAAGTAGTGCCAATAGAGAAAAGTCCTGACAATAGAGAGACAGATCTTATGGTATAATGTATGCAAACAACGGGCCAGTCATACAAAGTCGAGCAAACAGTGCAGTATTACGTGCTCTAGTGTTGGGGCTATTTTGGGTTCACGTCAGTCCAATTTTCGATGACTCGAGAGGCTCAGGCGTCTCACAATCGTGTGCTCTAGTGTTTTGTCTCATTCACTCTCCCTTTCCCTCCCGTTCCTCTCCTCAAATGTCATTCAAGTCTCGAGTGCTTTTGATTTGCATTCGGCAAAAAATTTTGATAAACCGGAGAGACATGACTGGATGAGGGGATGACTGGTATATTGGCTGACTGTGCACATTGCACAAGCACATTGTAGAGCACTTGATGGCGATAAGTAATTCCAATGGCTTTGGAAAAGGTTTTATTATTACGTATACAGAGATCAAGTGATAACTATTTAGTTGCGATTTTTCTACACTTAATATCCTTCGAGAATATTAGTCTCGAATTTATTAATTTTCAAAACCCATTGCTATTACAGTCCATAGAGTAGCGAAAAAAGCATTAAATTCTTGATTCAATTGAATTTAAACCAATGACAGGAACACAATGTCTATGACATCGGTTCACGTTCTCATTAAATCTCATTCAATGTCTCCAATCGTTCCTTATTTTCGTGTAAAAATTTTTCTCTTTTTTGAAATTCTTTTCTCTATCGACAGAAATTTTTTTTTAAACTGAAATACTGAACACAAATAAAAATCAGAGCTATTGAACACAAAATGTTTTTAAAAAAGTATCACTTAATTCACTACTGAATAAAGAGGAGAATAAGCTATTCGTGAGTAGAATAAACACTAAAGCTTTTCAAAAATAATTTTCTTCTTTTTTTATTGTATAAAACTTTTTTCGAACAAAAACTGTAAAACAAGTAATACAATACTTGTCGGAAACGCTCTTTCCGTCGAACTCATTAAGAAGTTTTTGCAGTTTATAAAAGATTTTGTCTAAAAATGCCTCTCTTTTAGCGAAAGGCTCTTTAGTTTTATGTTTGTATTCGAATTAATAGAATTTTCTCATTAGTCTATATAACAGTAATTTTTAAAAATATTTACTGTATTTGTATGTAATTTAGTGCTTAAAGCAAACATTTTCCGCATTTTTGATAATTCTTAGTCGGAATTGCATTGCGTTTTGTGCCAGAACTGACAGTCGGTGCCGAATAACATGAGAAATATGTTTAAAATGTTTGAATCAGATAACCAGTACTTAAATTATTTAAATGCTTTGATTGATATCTAGTTTGTACTCTATATTTGAGAACCAGAAACACATGTGTTATTCAATAATTAAATAAAACAATTTGATAAATAGAAAATTTATTAGACATTACAGATTAAATGTAGACTAATATTGTTTAGCGTTTTAGTAATGTTATGTAAAAACGATCAAAGAGTTCATTTAACAAAACAATTATTGATTTCCAATCACAAGCGGAAAAATTCAGTTAAATATGTTTTCATACCATTCCCTGATTTTGATTATAATAAGTCACGTAATCTCTAAATATAGAAATTAATGCCAAGTGTTTCAACGTTTAACGAATTGGTTTCATGTTTTCGTATAAATATTCATAATATTCATAAACTTTTACTATTTTTCTATTGATTTTTATTTGAAAACATCAGAATTTGGAATAATAATTGAAAAATTCAAAGCCAGTGCCAGTGCAGTAGGTGTTGGCTTAAAAATTCTTGTTTCGCTGATTCTAAATATCAGTTTTGTATAATATTTTTGAAAGAAATGTATGAATTATATAAGATATTTATGAATGAGATTCGAAGCATAGATGCATAATGTCGTATATTTTGGCTCTTTTATAGCTATTTTATTTTTATGGTCCAAGTCTTCCGTTCAATGCATTACATAAAGTGAATTGAGAATAGAATTGCGAACTAAGGCTAAGCAGCAAAGGATAGATGAGTAGAGAGTAGAGCAATAGAGGCATACGATTGTGAATAGAGACAGCATTGAGATTGAGATGCAAACATTCGTTCTATTCGTTTCAATGCCCTGGCTTAGCTGCTCTCTCTCTCTCTCTCTCTCTCTCTCTCTCTCTCTCTCTCTCTCTCTCTCTCTCTCTCTCCTCATCTTTCTTGTGCAGAGATTTGATTATTGCTTTTGGAATAAAAGTTGTATTCGTTGTCATCGCTTGAAATCCTATTGAAATGACTTTTAGTTTGTTTTGAATAATCCATACATTCGTACAATTCGTACATTCGCTACAATTTGTGAGACAATTGTCTTCTATTTATTCGTTGCGATTGTCTTATTCGAAGTCATAAAAGATCTCAACTTCTAATAAAATGTTGAGTTATTTAGTTATTTATTTATTCTGGTATTCGAAGACAAAATATATATTATAATTAAGCTGTCACTATCTTTCGGTATTATGAATTGCTTGAATGTATGCATTGAATTCGGAAAGACTAGGTAATTTTGAAATTAGCATGGTTAATTCTATATAAACAGGATTTATAATTGTTAATAGCTTGAAAATTAATGTTTATTTATTCGTGATTAATGTTAATGTTAATTAATATATGTTAAGACTTGACATATTGTGTAACAATATTTTTTCTCTAAAAATTATTGTAATTTTAAATTTGAATATTTTTTTCTAATAACCTCTCAAACTGAAACTGAAAATAAAAACATTTACATGTACTCGATAGCACTTAGAAAAGGCAAGAATGGGTATTAATCAGGGATGTCGACGGGGGATCAGCCTAAAATCCCCCCTGGCATCAAAAATTCTGAAAAAACCCCACCCCTGTGCTTCCCCGAGAGACATACCCCCACCCCCCTAGAAAATTGCCGGCCGCCGAAGGATATTATTTGATATTATATTTGATATTAGGATATTTTTGGTCAATTTTTTGCTTTTTTAACCAAAATCTGGTTTAAAATTAGTTAAACTATCTAATTATTAAATTATCTAATTTATAGTGTACAGTATTTTGTTTAAATTGCTATAAATAGTTTATTTTATTATTTATTACAAGAAGATGCTCACAAGATATCAACTTTTAATATATTTAATTTATAATAGTATGTAATTTAATATATTTGATACAAGAATGTAAATTGTGAATTTTAAAATATGAACTGTAGTAAATTTTTTTATTTAATTTAATTGATTACTATTAAATATAAACTACTTACCAGAATAGTTTTTAAATTAAATTATAAATACTTAAAATAATAATCAACTTAATATATTATATATTAAAATTTAAATTTATCTAATATTGAATTTATTAATTATATAAAACTTTAAAATATGCATGCTTAGAATCAATAAAAAAAATATATATTGTATAATAAATTAAGTTTTAAGTGAATAGGACTTAAAGTATTATAGTTTATGAATTTGCATATTTCAATAAAGTGTTTACTTTTTCTGGGGATCAAAATATTTTAAATATCACTCAAAAATTCAAAACATTTGAGAGCATTGAATGAGTTTTATTTGGGGTAACTTTCCTATTAATACGTAATATTTGATTTGATTTTTCTATTCAAACTCTTTCTTCTTTTGTCGCAATCGACGTATTTCGCAGTTCAAGCAAAAGCTCTTTTGAGGCAAACTTAACGTTATATCTCATCTCTCTTTCCGCAGATCTTCTCTCTATTTGCTTCAGGTTTTCTTCAATACATTTGTATATATAAGTTAGTATATGACTTGTATTCGAAAGTATTGCATAAAAGCATTTCTATACATATACAGTACACACATTTCAATATATATTTCTGTTTGGAAATAGATTTTCTGTAAGAACTCGTATTAAATTGAAAGAACTCTAAAGAAAACTTTTATATCTAATTTTAAAAGAGTATCAGTGACGTTTGATTTAATAAACCATAAACATGATAACAAATATAATTAAAATAATGTCAAAACTGTAAATTTTAATGATTTCGTATCGAAAAAAGTATACATTATTTTATATTTCAAATCAATATTACAATGTTTTAAAAACATTTATTACAAACTTTGATAATAAATTAAAGCATTTGTTTATTAATTTGTGCTGGTTGAAAATATTTAACTTTTATTAATAAATCTTTGTCATTAATAGTCCCCCTATCTGTGCAATTACTACCGGCCAAGCAATCAGTAGACGTGGGAAAGTCAGCGCTGTTTAACTGCAGTGTTTCGGGACATCCGATCAATTCGATAGTTTGGGAACACAATCACAAAAGGCTTCAAAACGGCTTCAATACTGACATTCGCTTCATTGCTAAAGACCTAATACACATCGACGCAGTGACTAAAGAGCACCGGGGAATATACCAGGTATTGGCAAACCTAGACTGCATTGACCGATCATTACCGTTCCTCTAATGCTTATGCCTTATGCCGTCAATTAACCTCATTCTGCGTCCAAATTAATGATTACTATTATTATAGTTTTACTATTATTTTTGTTGTTATTCCTCAACTCATCTTTATTTCAACAATTTTTGCTCTAATATCCAACAGTGTATCGCATCAAATGACTTCGAGACAGTCCAGGCCTACTCCGAACTCCAATTGGGAGGTATTTCCACATTCACTCTCACTATTAGTTTCGAATCAATTTCATTAGAATTTTAGATATAGTCGTTGTTTTCGATACTAAAAACAAAATAAAACTCATTTCGGTATTGAATTTCGCTTTCATTTTAATAAAATCAAAATTTAAATCAAAAGATAATACAAAATAAATGTTAGAAAACGGAGAGACAGTATCGAAGGAATGCAATATAGCGTTTGAATCTCGACTTTTGTATTATTCAATACATTATGTCATCATTTCAGAGCATTTGATACTATTCTCTATTGTAGACCAAAAATGCACTCTTTCTTAGGGTTTTTCAATTTTAAATTATAGAAATCTCTTATCTCTTATATTCTCCAACATCTGAAACGTCTTAAACTCTATAACTCTATATATTCTTATTTCAGACAATTTCTTATCTCGAATGTCATATTTAAAAGAATTTTGTTTTAATACCTTTTGAAAACTGCAGAACAGAAAAAGCGAAATCAAATCAAACGGAAATTTCATTCGGAACTCACTATTCGTTTGAGCCTTTTCTCGGCATTGGTTTGCATGTTATCAGTCGTTATTCAATTTTATTATAAGATTATCGAGTTTTTCAATTCTCTGATGAATGCAATGGAAAGGATAGGAATAGAAAAAAATTGTTTCCAAAAGAAAATTTATATCAAAATAAAAATACATTAAATATAAGTTTAGTAAATAAGTTATTCAAGAATAAGGAGTTCACCAGAACTTTACGTTTTGTTGCATTTTATTTGAGTTTATATTTTTATTCTTCTCCTTATCTTATTTACCCTAAACTTTATGCCGTTTTTAGATTTTTTGTAATTTTATTTAACTTTTTTCTTTTATTTATTCTGTAATTAAATTTCCTAAAATTTTATTTAAAAACATATTTATTATATTCTTAAGTTGAATGCAAAGCAAAAATAATTATTCTCTAAAACTTTTTTTTGACAAAATAGTGAATAAAATTTAAAGCAAAAATTTTTTGAATAAAATTAGATAAAAAATTATTTAAGAATTTACGCAAATATTGATTCTAATCCCTAACAATAGATCCCGGAATAAATTAATATTGAATAGAAATTTTAATACCGAATGAATATTCTAAGCGTGATATAGATATTAAAAATTATAAATTTTGAATCTATAACTTAATAAAAATTTTTACAAAAAAAATAAATATATACTAAATCATAGCTAATAAGAACATATCAGATAATTTAGTAACAAGAACATATTTAGCAACTGCATTGAATAATTAATTTGCCAGATGATCCACCTGAATTTCGCGAAGTATTCTCGACCCAGACGTTAGAGCCCGGGCCTTCCCTATCACTAAAGTGCGTCGCGGGTGGAACGCCATTACCGCAGATCACGTGGCAATTGGACGACTCAGCCATTCCAGAGAGTCTTAGGGTTCGATTTGGGGATTACGTAACGAAAGTAAGACTGAAATGACTGAAGCGATTGGCTTTCGAGGGATTACTCCGAAAGCCCTTCGATGTGACTAATGCTCTGAATCTGTTTTCTCCGACTGTAAGGACGGACTCGTCATAAGTTATGTAAACATCAGTGAAGTCCGCATCGAAGACGGCGGACGGTATGCCTGCAAAGCCGACAACGGAGTGGCCAGTATTGAACACTTCGATAAAATTAATGTTTTGGGACCACCAGTGGTGAGACCGATGCGGAATATTACAGTTGTGGCCAGTGAGGCATTAATCGTTAGGTGTCCT
The DNA here is from genome assembly GCA_034699545.1 of Porobelba spinosa. Classification (NCBI taxonomy): domain Eukaryota; kingdom Metazoa; phylum Arthropoda; class Arachnida; order Sarcoptiformes; family Damaeidae; genus Porobelba; species Porobelba spinosa. The sequence continues at coordinate 2,365 of JAQIYC010000799.1, read as the reverse complement.
GTCGGGGGATATCCACTGGAAAGCATAATTTGGGAAAGAGGTAATCGAGTGACTCGAATGGCATTTGACTTTTTCTCCATTAATAACACTATAGTTGACTAAAAGAGTCTTTAATAAAGACTCCGAAAGAAGAGGTCAAACGGTTCGCTCTTTATTATGTCGGGAATAGAAAAACAATTTTTATTTCTAACCGAAAGAGTGAACAAAAAAGATATAATTGGTTCGAAAGAGACAACAGTTTTATATTTATTTATCGATCACTTAAACGGTTAGCTTAACGTAACAAATATCTGACTCTTAAAGAGATTTCAAATGATTTATAGAAACAGTTAAACTCACAAACAGTTGATCCGAATTGAGAACTAAAAAATCGCACAAAAAATGAGTACAAAAACAACACTTAAATCAAAATCAAAACAATATTAAGAATTTGTTAGCTTTTTATACTCTCTTTAGTGAACAAATGAATCAATGCTTTCCTCTCTATTGCCGAATCTAACACTCATTCTCTACTCGAATAACACAACAGCCGGTCATCGCTTACCATATAATCATCGTCAGAAAGTGCACGACAACGGAACCATTGAAGTCTACCACATCGAGAGGGCCACTGACGAGGGTCTCTACACTTGCATCGCGAAGAACAAGAAAGGCCAGAGCGCTCAGAGCTCTGTCTTTGTTCGCGTCCAGAGTTAGTCCATCTCTTCTCTACTTACACTTACATCACTTCAATACTCAATACTCTTTCCATTCTTTTATTATACTTTTCTTTCTTTTCTTATTTTATTTTATGCTTTTACTTGTTTTTTCTTTTACCACTTCTTTCTCTCTTTCTCTCTCTCTCTCTCTTCTCGCTCTTCTCTCTTTCTCTTCTCTCTCTTCTCTCTCTTCTCTCTCTCTTCTCTCTCTCTCTCTCTCTCGCTCTCTCTCCCATCCTCTCTCTCTCCCATTCCTTCTTTTATATCTTATAATTCCTCTTCGCATACATTCCATCACTTGAATTGATTTATTGGTTGGGAATCGCTTTAACCGCTTCCGAAATCTCTTGATCTGATAGTAAAGCCGGTGATAGAGCCGTTCGCATTCCCGACCAGTTTGCGTGAGGGACAGCGCGCGTCCGTTTTGTGCACAGTTGGCAGTGGAGGTAATTACGCATACATTCGGTTATTAACTGTTTATTATTTTAGTGATTCAAGTGATGACTCCGACTAAGACTCGGATCACACTTTGAGTGCTTATAAGGCCTACAGAATGAGTGAACGACTGAATGGTAGTAATCATAAGCATATACTAAAGCACTGTCTGTTTGTCTTGTGTCGAACCGCACAGATATGCCGATCACCCTTCAGTGGTTCAAAGATAATGTGCCAATTAGTGAGCATAAAGGGGTTCGCGTCAACGAAGTGGCCGATTACTCATCCACACTCTTATTCGAGTCATTAACACTGGACCATAAGGGCAACTACACTTGCATCGCCTCCAACACTGCCGGCACAGTCAGCCACACGGCCTCAATGATCATTCACGGTATGAATTAATGTTTCTCTCAATACAACCCAATCTCCGATCGCATACAAACACAATATCGACTAAACATTAATACCGATAATGAGATGTGTTTTTGTGCGAAAGCTCTCTCTTTCTCACTCTTTCTCTCTCTCGGAGTTCATGTGTTGAGGCATTTGATGCACTCCTCTATCATTTGGTTTCATCTTTTTTCCGTTACTTCAGACACATAACAAAACTATATTTATTCGATAAATGATTGCTTACTCTTTCACTCATTGATAATATAGATTCCCTTTTTGTATCGAATTATACAATTATTTTAGCACTTATTGCGTATGACATCTAATCCAATAATATTAGGCACAGCTATAGATTCGGCCATATATTGGATCATATATTTGCAGTTATTCGGCTTTAAGGGATGCCTTCTCACCATTAGGTGATATTTATATGGATGATATATTGAACTTAATATCAGCAAAATCTGTTTTTGATTACATTTAGCTAAATTTATATAATTTTAAATTCTGCCAAGTTAAATTCAATCAAAAATTTTATGTTTCAAAAATTAAACATTGAATTATGCTTTTAAATGAATATAAATTATAATTTGATCTGGTATTTGTTTTCTCAGTTTATTTAAATAATTTTCTAAAAATTTATTTAAATTAATTTACTAGAAACCGAAAACTTATTTATTTATATATTTGTATTTTTCGAGTTTTTAATACATTTCAACATTTTCTATATATATCTTCTGCGCTCTTCTGTAATATACGTCTTCTTTAATACATATCGTGAGAGAGCGAGAGCTCAATGTAATCGTCATTATTAGCATTAGATTTCCATAATATTT
>JAQIYC010000798.1:0-11474 GCA_034699545.1 Porobelba spinosa | reverse complement strand
AGTATCTAGTATTGCATCAAAACTCTGATTATTAATTTTAACAGGAATTTTTATTAGTTTGCATGATTTGGTTACTTTGGCAAAATTAGTTTTATGCAATCCAAATTCTGTCGATTCTCGTTTTTTTGTTGTTTTGTTGGGCAATTAGTGCTAATGTGCCCATGCTGGTTACAACTGGAGCAATTAACTGTAGATAAAAGACAGTTACGTTTTATGTGCTCGATCTGATTAAAGCATCAATTAAAGCATTGGATTCCATTTTAATTTTGATTAAGTTGTTGTTGGTTCTCAGTTGATTGGTTATTTTGTTTACCCCTAATTTTTGATCCAAACTGGTTATTCTGTTGACGTTGATTAAGACCATTATTTTGTTGATTAGAGTTATTAAATTGTCTTTAATTCGGTTGATTATTAATGGCTGGAATTAACCAATTAATTTGTTTTTCTTGATTATTCAAATTAATGTTTATTGCATTTATTTGTTTAACCATTTTATCAATACTTGAATTTATTTCTGTTTCTGCTTTAGCTGCTTCACTAGCCTAAACTTTCAGTCTACGTATTGCTTGACCAGCCCGCGGAACAGTGAATAAACTTGCGTCGTTGATCAATTTGACTATCAAATACAAATCTTCTAGATATGAAAGATTAGTGTCCAGATATTTTTCGATAACTCGGGCATATAATCCGTCATCTAAGCAATTAATCAAATAAATTATTTTATCACGCATGACCATCATTGGTGCCAATTTTTCAATCAACTGGGGTTTTTCATCCCAGTATTGATTAAAGGTTTATCCTCTTTGTTGTTTTCGGTTAATTATTTTGGTTGTAGCCCATAATGTATCGCATTTGTTAGTGTATTTTTTTTATTAATCCTGTCTTAAAACTTTGTTAATTAAATATCGGGTTACGGTTACGCTTAATTCTAAACCAGGTAATCCCCGCAAATAAGAAATTAGTCGCAAGAATTTGGTTTTATTATCCCATCGGTTTGCGTCTGCTATTAGTTCATACTTGTTACACCATTTTTTAAGGCAAGTAGTGCCATCGTAATAGTCGGGTAGCATATACCTTCCAAACATTATCTGCTTTTCTCCAATCTATTTAGTGGCAAACTGAGGCACGTCATAAACTAAAGTACTGACATTGAATAACTCGTTATCTGCTTTAACATCATTTTGACCAACTGAATCTTCTCTCAAATCTGCATATACACTTTCATTATCCAAATAATAAAAACTGGTTTTTGGTATAGCCATTTTGATCAATAATTCTAACAACAGTAGTTTAATGCTTAGTAATTTTATTTTTTTATTTAAAATGTAATGTCTACAATTATTTATCTAATTATTTCTAAGTTTATCATAATTTGATTATTATAGTTTTATTTATTTATTTTATTTATTTAAAGGTTTGTTTCATCAATTTCAGGACATAAGGGAAGAGTTAACGTATATTTTGGCTGATAGTCGTGTGGTGGTCCTACTTCGTTTCGTCCACGCGACGGTATTTGTATTACGTTGACATACGCAAACCCATTATTTCCCAAATTCCGAGTTGCTTCTGGAGCGGGTGAATTTTTTCATTCTATTTTTGTTAAGGGTATGAAAATGTAAATGTTGTCTTCTAATGTTTTAATATTTTTGTTTGTTATTCCAATTAAATGTATTTTTTTCCCAATGCGATTCTTTTCACTCCTTTTATTTTAGCAACGAACCAAGAAACCAATGGGTTTTTAATTTTAAATTCTTTGTATACTCCGCATTGTTTCGCTGTTTATTTTTATTTTAATGTGTAAATTTTTAATTTTTGCATATCGCAAAAACTGAGCTCGATAAACCAAATGAATGATTAAATTGAATCTAATCGGACTAGGTGCTAGTCCTTCTCTTTGCCATTTTAATAGAAATTCCTTTCCATAAACGTAACTGAATCGTACTTCTCAAAAAGTTCCATAGTAAGTAAAGAGAAATAACATAAATTCAAAGATGAAAACAAATGCAATGTTCATGCACCAAGAGATAAAAACTGTGTTTTTCGTGACATCAAACGTGATGTCTGAAAATAGTTTTAAATCAGGTATGATCTAGAAGTCCCAGGCACAAAATGCCGGTATTTGAGTTTGTTCCAATATAACGATAGTTGCTCCGAATATTTCAAATATTCAAGTGTATGATAATAATTCAAAAATAAGGGTTAACGTAGTTAACATTTGAATCAAATCTCTAACTAGGCTTATGTATCCCCAAAAAATTCTACTGTATTTAAACGTTTGCATTACCGTAGTAATTGATTTCAATGCCAGTGATAACTTTGCTTGTGATTCACTAACATACTGCGTTCGTTACGATAGTTGATCGCTATTTAATTTAATTTTTATTTTATTGTGTATTGTTTTTGTTTAATTTTCGTTTGCTTCAAGTTCTTGAATCAAAGCCTTTAAATTAGGTAGTGGTTCCAAAGGGGTATTATTATGAAATTTGTCATAAATTTTTTTGATTAATTTCGAGTTGACTGATCGTTGTACAGAATAAGTTGATTTACGTAAGATATCAGAAAACGGTTTAAACAATCTCTGCTTAGTTGAGGGAATAAAGACATCGCAAAATTTTCCAATGTCCAAAGTTTCAGCCCATTTCCTAATTTCATACGGGTTAAGTTTTTCATTATTACAATTTATAAAAATTATTCCAACTATGTCTCAATGTAAGAGATATTGATTATATCGAATTGGTATAACACGGTACTCATCTCGGGCTGCTGTATTAAATTTACACTATTTTATTATTCCATCTTCTTTCCAATTATAAATACTTATTGTACAGGCACTTGGTGCCTGGAGTAAGGTAGGATAAAATGTATAACAAATCTTTGATCTAGGTAATTTTTTACAGGTCAAATAGTCCAAATTTATTTTATTCGCGATTTTGTTTATTGAGGAATTGAATAGATAACTAGTGTGTGGTAAATCAAAACTCTAAACCGTGTCATTTGAAATTTGTTCAAAGAAACATGTGTTTTTCAAACATAAAAAGCGGTGGGTTTGCGGTATAATAATTTGATATTTGTTATTACGCCGTATTCCCTACAAAGATATTCTTATGTGTCATACCAATAAGAGCGTATTATTTTGTTGAATGATTCCAAAAGATGTTAGAGGTAGTGTATAGTATAATGGAAAATTTTGATCGGCAATTGTCAAATAGAAACGTCTCATCAGTTGTTTGTTAAGATTATTCAACATTTTTTTTAATTGATTATAACCATATAATTCGTTCGACAGTCTTCCATTATTTAACGTAACCAAAATTATTTTCTATTTTTTTAATTTATTTAACTCAAGTGTCATTATGTTCCGAAGAAAAGATAGACGATAAATGGCATAATCTTTGATAGCTGTTTCTACTTTTCTGTTATGTTCCACATTGTTTAATTTTTCAGCTGTAATTCTGACAGATTTTTCTACAATCTTAATTTAAAATCGAATGTTGTCTGCGGCCATGTCCAATTTTTTATTAAAATCGTTTATCATTTCCAATACTTTGTGAGACAACCCAATTAGGATTTTGGTATTAATTTTTGTTAACTTTCTAATTTCAGACAAATTTCTTTCCATCTCTTCAATTTTATTTAAAAATTTTTTTGTGTAATAATTTGCAATATAGTATCCACTAATTGCACCAGCAATTCCTCCCGCAACGGCTGACACTGCCAACACTTCAAGTATCGTTCCCAGTACAACAAATTTTTTATTTCGTATTTTTTGTCCAAATTCGGCGTATAAGTCATCCAAAATTTCTTGAAATTCTTCAACGGTTTTGTCGTTATAATGTAAAAGATGTTTACACGTTGGCGCAGCATTTTTATACCCGTTCCAACTTGGTGGTCGTATTGTATTAGTTGCACTATTTAATAGTTTATAATGAAACCCAAAACAATCATTGGTGTCAATCTTTTTTATTAGTTTAACTTTTTCAGGCATATCAAATCTAATAACATAATCGAAATGTTCAGGAAATATGTAAATTTCTCCATTCGGCACAAAACTCAATCCATGCGATGAAATAGCACAAAATAATCGTCGTCATCAAAATAATTTAGTCCTATTGTTTTATACAATTTTCTTGCATTTTCGACAAGATCAGTCATAACATTTGATGCTGGTTGTGATACTATTTTTCAAATGTTGTCGTGATGAAACATTCCATTTTGCATTTTGTTGTATTCCAGAAAAATTTCCATTGTTTCGGGCATTCCGTAATACATTATGTTGTGTCCGTCGTGATCACTGGATTGTGGGTTAAATTGTTTTTTTTTGTCTTTATTTCCATAATTGTTTGGCAATTCAATTTTAGTTGTCGAGTAATTTGTAGTTGTATTTGTTGGACTTATAGTTGCTTGCGTTGTTGAATCGGTATTATGAACAGTTACGGTTGAGGCTTTAGTAGTTGGATTAGTAATTGTTGTTGTCGTCGCATCAGTTGTAGTCGGTGGCGTTACATTGCTTTCAGTTTGTTCAATACTTTGGCGGCGTCTTAAAAAACTTTATTGAGGCGTGACATTTTGGGTATTCAAACTTCGCACAAAATCAGAAATTATTAAATACAGAATAAGTTTCGTTTTAAACTTTATGTTAAAAAATAAATTTTATTAAATTGAAACACAAATTTCATAGTCAAAAATTTGTTTATTTAATAAAATATTAGATAATTTTAATTTTTCCGTTATTTTTTGTTTCTTTGATCAAGTTTTGACACCACTGATACGATCTATTGATTGATTGATTGCCTTCTAAATTTTGTGCGTTGTAAACTTTTATGGTCATTCTACTATTAATAACAGGATCGTGACCTCGCAATCTGTTGAATTTGAAATCAAATTTTTAAATTTTTTTTCCAAAAAATGCAAACGAAAAAACTTTTAAACTAATTAGTTGTCTATTGTCAATTTTTGTTGAATTTGTAACGATTTTTAGCTTTAACAAACAAATCCACGCCTAATCGATATAAATCATCTTGCAATCCAATTCCAACAACTTTTCGATTTGCAGTATTTTTTTTTATTTTTCCTGTACTTGTCGCAGAGGAATTGATTCCTCACTTAAATCTATTCTTGCCAACCCAAACCAGTTTGTAATGTAATTTTTCACTTTTGGCTTTAGTTGTCGATTATTTGCAAAATAAACAACATTTTCAAAATTATTTTCTATTTTTTTAATTTATTTAACTCAAGTGTCATTATGTTCCGAAGAAAAGATAGACGATAAATGGCATAATCTTTGATAGCTGTTTCTACTTTTCTGTTATGTTCCACATTGTTTAATTTTTCAGCTGTAATTCTGACAGATTTTTCTACAATCTTAATTTAAAATCGAATGTTGTCTGCGGCCATGTCCAATTTTTTATTAAAATCGTTTATCATTTCCAATACTTTGTGAGACAACCCAATTAGGATTTTGGTATTAATTTTTGTTAACTTTCTAATTTCAGACAAATTTCTTTCCATCTCTTCAATTTTATTTAAAAATTTTTTTGTGTAATAATTTGCAATATAGTATCCACTAATTGCACCAGCAATTCCTCCCGCAACGGCTGACACTGCCAACACTTCAAGTATCGTTCCCAGTACAACAAATTTTTTATTTCGTATTTTTTGTCCAAATTCGGCGTATAAGTCATCCAAAATTTCTTGAAATTCTTCAACGGTTTTGTCGTTATAATGTAAAAGATGTTTACACGTTGGCGCAGCATTTTTATACCCGTTCCAACTTGGTGGTCGTATTGTATTAGTTGCACTATTTAATAGTTTATAATGAAACCCAAAACAATCATTGGTGTCAATCTTTTTTATTAGTTTAACTTTTTCAGGCATATCAAATCTAATAACATAATCGAAATGTTCAGGAAATATGTAAATTTCTCCATTCGGCACAAAACTCAATCCATGCGATGAAATAGCACAAAATAATCGTCGTCATCAAAATAATTTAGTCCTATTGTTTTATACAATTTTCTTGCATTTTCGACAAGATCAGTCATAACATTTGATGCTGGTTGTGATACTATTTTTCAAATGTTGTCGTGATGAAACATTCCATTTTGCATTTTGTTGTATTCCAGAAAAATTTCCATTGTTTCGGGCATTCCGTAATACATTATGTTGTGTCCGTCGTGATCACTGGATTGTGGGTTAAATTGTTTTTTTTTGTCTTTATTTCCATAATTGTTTGGCAATTCAATTTTAGTTGTCGAGTAATTTGTAGTTGTATTTGTTGGACTTATAGTTGCTTGCGTTGTTGAATCGGTATTATGAACAGTTACGGTTGAGGCTTTAGTAGTTGGATTAGTAATTGTTGTTGTCGTCGCATCAGTTGTAGTCGGTGGCGTTACATTGCTTTCAGTTTGTTCAATACTTTGGCGGCGTCTTAAAAAACTTTATTGAGGCGTGACATTTTGGGTATTCAAACTTCGCACAAAATCAGAAATTATTAAATACAGAATAAGTTTCGTTTTAAACTTTATGTTAAAAAATAAATTTTATTAAATTGAAACACAAATTTCATAGTCAAAAATTTGTTTATTTAATAAAATATTAGATAATTTTAATTTTTCCGTTATTTTTTGTTTCTTTGATCAAGTTTTGACACCACTGATACGATCTATTGATTGATTGATTGCCTTCTAAATTTTGTGCGTTGTAAACTTTTATGGTCATTCTACTATTAATAACAGGATCGTGACCTCGCAATCTGTTGAATTTGAAATCAAATTTTTAAATTTTTTTTCCAAAAAATGCAAACGAAAAAACTTTTAAACTAATTAGTTGTCTATTGTCAATTTTTGTTGAATTTGTAACGATTTTTAGCTTTAACAAACAAATCCACGCCTAATCGATATAAATCATCTTGCAATCCAATTCCAACAACTTTTCGATTTGCAGTATTTTTTTTTATTTTTCCTGTACTTGTCGCAGAGGAATTGATTCCTCACTTAAATCTATTCTTGCCAACCCAAACCAGTTTGTAATGTAATTTTTCACTTTTGGCTTTAGTTGTCGATTATTTGCAAAATAAACAACATTTTCAGGGTTTTATTTTCGGTTAGTTGTGGGATATTTATAAATAATTACCCAACCAGGCGCAGGTGTTTTTATATCTAAAATTTTTTCAACGTCAATCGACACAGGTTCACTGGGGTCTAATAAGGCACTATTGTCTATAAATGCAATTCTTTGCATTAAAATTCCATCATAAATTATTTTTGGTATTTGCGTCGGGTCACGAATTTTTCCTTTACTATTTAAAAGACAGTGAATTTTTGTATGGCCATATTGATTACAACAATCACAAGTTTGACATTGATTAGGATGATGATTATAATTTAGATTTTGGGATTTGCAATATTTGCAGAATATTTCTTCACAATACTCATTAAATCGTTTATTCATAGTAATTTTATATTTATTGTTTAGTTAAAATAATTTTTATTATTTTGTTATTTAATCAATTAACAGTTTAAAATAAGAACGGTAAACTTTAAATGCCAAGTTACGCCAGGCTTGTCGTCTAGTTTCACTTTGCCCAATTTCATTAATTTCCAGTTTTTGAATAAAGCAATGTGTTGTAAAAATTATTTGGGCAAAGTTGTCCAAACGTTCTTTACGTATTAGTAAATATAGCAATACTCCGTAGGCCCTTGCCAAGTTGTAAATTAAATTTTTAGGACGCCGTCAAAACACATTATCACCAGAAAAATAAGGGTCAAACTCGAGTTTATTTGAAATTATTCAAACCCTAATTTTATGTCCCTTAAAACGAATAAATTGTGTGGATATCTGGAAACGAGTAAAACATTTTTATTTTATTTTATTATTTTATTTCATTTTATTTATTAATAAGTTTTCTTCATAAGATTTTATTTTATTTTATTTATATTAAAAAGGAATATTCGGGTAAGATATGTGGACATAGTTTGATTTCACAGTAAATAAGAAAATTAGCAAGACATTGATTACAAGTTTGATCAGTTGAAATTAATCGTTTAATTATTATTTTGCTTTTGTTTTTTCCCAAAATAATGCTTCAACTGACAACGGTAACAAACGTAGCCTCGAAATCGATGCTGATATGCTTTATCTTCAGATAAAGTTGCGCATCAAAGATTTCGATTGCTTCGCCGGAAGTAAACGCGACGAGCAGATCCTGGGCAACCGCAAACTTTTAAAGAAGTCTATTTTGAAGTTTAATTTTTGTAGGATTAATTTGCAAGAAATATGTTAGACTAATTGCTAATATTTTTTTTCTTTTATTGAAAATCCAGCCTTTTACATTAGCAGCAAACATCCAATTTTCCAAAGCACCAATTTTTATTTCTTTTGTTGTCGATAACAGCAGTTAAGTTTTTTCTCCATAATTGAACATCTCCGCAATGCAATTGTCCAATGTCAAGTATTGCAACGTAATCATTAAATGCGGTTATTATAGGACGTAGATTGTTGTTGTTATATGGGGCATAACAACGTAGGTCTTCCATAAATGTAACTGGGTTCGTTAAGTCATAACAATAATCCAGGCGAATGCCGTAATTTCTAGATACAATTTTATAAAATTTGTATCCGGAATCCATAACATAAATGGGCAGAGATTCGTTTAATACCGCAATCAATGGACTGTCCACCACAAAAAATAACAAGGCATTTGAATTTACGAATGAAAATTTAGCAATTGTTTTACGTAAAATTGCAAAAAACGTATAATTTTTAAGTTCCGGAAAAATAAATTAAACTTTATGTGTTCCGAAATCGTAGTTGTTGTAAATTCAATGTTTGCAAATTATATCCGCCAATCATTCCCTTAGATTATCCAACCACCAATGCTGGTCCGACTGCTTTTATTACCGAAATGCAATTATTGTTTGACCAATAAAGTCAATTAATGTTGATATCACAAAAATAACTAATGGCTGATTCGCAAATCAATGGTTTAAAAATATTGTAGACATTTAAAATTAATTATAAATTTAAAAACTCTTAAATACAAATGTTTATGTTTTAGATTCTCATTGAATCCCATGTAATGTTGAGAATTGTTTATTTAAATTAATTTCTTTTTTAATTAAAAACATTTGAAATACATATAATAACACATTCCTAATACTAAGTTATATAATGTCTTGAATGCAGTTTCTGGTCTGCAGTCTATTCATATATATTCTCTCGTATTGTCAAAATTTAAATATAAAATGTAAAACATATCCAGTTTAATAAAAGTATATGTTTAACTACCGATAAAATTTTAAAATACTACAATACGATGGAAGTGTCCTAAATGTACTCTTGGGTATCCATTCATTTATTCCTTAAAACGTTTTTGTTCTAAAGCTGGGTTATCAATACTGTTGTCATTATTTTTGTCTAAATTATTTGTCGAGGCCGAGACAGAGACAATTAATGTTTTATTGTCTTTAGGCGGTATAGGACCTGGTAAAACAACGACAGAAATCAAGCCCTCATGTTCGGAAATTGATTAGTTTTTAAGCATGGTATTCTATGTATTTGATCGCAGTGTTTTAATAATAAATTAAAAGATGATTTTAGATAATGATGTCTGGATCATTGCACTGATTGCTTTAAAAACAGCCGCACTACCTTTAGGGTCAGGATTAGAATAAACCTTGGCTATACATTGCAAAGATTTCTCATATGGTACGTAGATTTTTACTTATCTATTTTATAGTTTCCCCCACGATAGCGTTGCCAACCGTTGTCATGTATCATCCTCGCGTTTTTCTTTATTTGGTCCATTTGCTTTGCCATTTGTAGTCTGATTTGCATCATCACATCCATGTGAAGTTTACTGGCCGCAACGTATTCTTTAAACCGATTTCAAATATGAAAACACACAAGGTCCCGTTGAGATGAGAACGAGAGACCTATTTGAATTGTCCACCGAATTGTCTGCGACAATTGTCTGCGAGTGCTCGTTGGCGCACACGAATGTGGGACTACACAGGGTCCCTTTGAGATGAGTACGAGAGGCCCATAAAACGTCCAACGATGGAGTAATGAATGGCGCAGCAAACGACCAGCCAAAGAAGAAGCAAAAAGGCTCTATGGATCCGTCACCGCTGTTTTCATTTGTGATGTTTAAGCCGGTAGCAGGGCCCAAACATCGGGTGATAACTGTCCGACATTCATCACAACATTTCCAACAACAACAAACAGGTTGTTTGATTAAACGCCTCGAGCGGTAGTAACGTCTGGTCCAACCCGTCCACCTGTTATAAAAATTTAGAAGAAAAGGAGAAAACAAGTTAGTTTAAAAAAATAATTTACAAAGAATTTCGTTTAAGCCAAGAGTTTATTTTAGTCTAATAAAAGAGTTACAATCCAACGATCTCTAAGACTTGAGATGATAATAAAGACATACAAATGCTTAGTCTGTTTTTTTTTATATACCCATTGCTAAAGGGCTTATCTTGACAAGTGATAGAAACTAATTCCTAACACAACCCATATGTGATTTTGCTTTGTTTATGTTATAAGTGACAGTTTGCTTTTAATAATGTATTACTAATTAGCTATTTGTCAATCATTGTCATTAATAAATTTATTCTAAAACATTTGATACGATTTTTAATACTAAACATTACATTATCTGTATAACGTATGTTTAATGTGCTTGATTGGCGTCCCAATTAAAGACAAAGTCTATAGATACAATTTTATATATAAGAAATAATGTTATTTATGTTTTAATTAAAGTTGTTTAGTTTTTGGGATAATTAGTTTTTGGGTTCCCTTGGTTACACACACAGGATTAAAGGACCCAAATTATAATCATTTGTTCCTTTTGAAATTTTACATCGACTATACATATTGTAGATTTTTTTGTGCAGTTGGCGGTGTCTGATGCGCTGCGAACGAGAGCTTTTGTCTTCGTCGCTGTGCTGTGTTTAGCGTTATAAGCAAGACGACAAGCGCCGTGCCGTAGCCTCTTGTTCTCTTGCACCCGAATCAGACCGATTGACAGTTGCGTATTGTCTCCGTTGCGTCAAACGCATTCGTGTAGGTAATTGGGCTGTAGTGACAACTCGTGCCACACCCGTTAGCTCATCGGAGGACAACATAGTCGACGCCACCACTGTCGCCTCGTCGCCAACTCTTAGCTCCCCTACTGACACCGTCCCGTCTCCAGTCGCTAGTGTTTGCCACGCACCCCTTTGCCCTGTACTTGCCACTACAGTTACGCCCAGGCTTCGTTGCGGGCCGCTGCTGCCGAACACTCTTGCCGCCGTGAACGTGTTCGAGTTTGGCCAACTCGTCTATCTGTTGTTGTTCGGTAGCGGGATCTACGCCGACGACGTCCAAACACGCTCACTCCCGGAGACCAGTCTTCTGCGGACGAGTCACTGGATTGCCGGTCCAGTGCTCGTCCCATTGTTAGTTAATTGGGTTAAGTTAAAATAAATCAA
>JAQIYC010000797.1:0-11476 GCA_034699545.1 Porobelba spinosa | reverse complement strand
GATTTATTCGGGCTGCCCGATTTTGCCCTCCGAATTTTAAAATTCTTGCTGCCCGAATTCGTTGATCACTAGTTATAGATTATGTTTAGGAATCATTTTTATTGTGTTATTATTAAGTAACAAATAATTATTTGTTTATTATCAAGTTAATATTCTTAATAAATTGTTATAATTTGTAATTTAATTAAAAAGAATTAAGATTTATAACTAGCGACTGTCGAATCAAATGTGTTTGGGGGTAGCGTTTTCTTTTTTTTAATTACATGTAAGTTTACATTTTTTACACAACTTTTATTTCATCTTACAATTTGATGTAAAATAAAACAGCATTTTTAAAATTAAAATGCTGTAAAATAATATAAATATGTGTATTTTCTATAAATATTTATTTAAATTTGTAAAATATAAATTTATTTTATATTTAGATTTACGCATTAAAAAAATATATTTTAAATAAAGTAATAAATTATATTTAATATAATTAGTTTAAAGATATGTAAGAAAATATATGACTAAAATTAATTATAACCCGTATATAAAATTTTAATAATTAAAATAGTGTCCTTTAACATACAATTTACTTATTTACATAAATTTTTATGTTATTATTTTGCAAACTTACATGTAAAATTACAATGGTAAGGTACGCTAGGTAAGATACATTTTCTGAGCTCGCCTGGGGGTCATACGCTCCTGCAGTGTTCCAGGATACACATCCACCATTGTTTCAAAAGTTTAAATATATACCACAATCCTGAAAAACTTTTTAAATTTTGCCTGGCTATCTCTAACCTTAAATATATTTATATGTTGTATATAATTTTATACTATATACAGTCATAGACAATTAATTTTACATTGAAATTTTATTTGACGTAATTTGCCGAACGCTAGTTGGGGGTAACACTCATTTACTTACAACACCAGCCCCTCTCCCCTCTACAGTATAATAGCCAACCCTTGGTTTTCATGCATTTCAATCATTTTCGGCATTTTTATAAAGCGTTGGCTTTTCTAAACTCTAATAAACTTCAAATTAATGTCAATTAATGTAATAATTGGTTAATTCAATTCAATTCAATTCAATTCAATTCAATTCAATTAAAGCATTTGGTGATTGAAGAGACAGTAATTAAATTGAATTAAAATTGTTTTAATATTTATATTTGATATGAGTTAACGTCAAACAAATTGACATAAAATGAATACTTATTTAAAATTAATAATATTCGTCACAATTGGACTCCTTTTGAGATTAAGTTTACTCATGAGTTCGTATCAGAAAGAGATCGCAAATCGAGTGGAAGTCTCTTCTCCCGTCACGGCCTGGAAGAGAGGTCTGACTTAATAGCAATCAATTCTCTCATCAATTGATTAATTGTTTTGAAATAATGTTTGTGTTTAGCCGTCGAAGGCGTAACTCTTCACAGATTAGGTGTTTCTCCATATAGTGGCCACACATTCCACGAATCGCCGATTTTTCTTCATTTCTATCAGTTTCTGATCACAAATGCGAACGAATTGATTCCAAATTTATTTATTTTAGTCGACATTTGCACCGCTTTAGTCCTTTCACTCGTTTCTTATAAACAATTAAATTATTTATCACTTCTTGAAGAACAAAGAATTGGACAAAACGTCAAGAAGACAGACATTAAGAGGTTGGCCATCGATAGGAGTCAGATAAGAGAGCTATCGGTGAAAGTGGCGGTCATTTACCTCCTGTCCCCCTATTCGCTGCTCTCATGTGTCGGTCAGTCGACGAGTGTTTTCTCAAACTTTTTGATGTCTTTGACTCTATTGACGACAACTCTTCGAATGAGGATTATGTCGAGCGCTCTGTTGGCTCTACTGTCATACCAGTCCTTCTATCCCCTAATGATGATCGTTCCGATCGCTATGATTATGGAAATGGATCTGAAAGTGAGACCAAATGGCAAACAGAACGTACAAGACGTGCAATACTCGTCATCTGCGGTCAGAGTCTCAATACTGACAACTATTTCTATTTTCGTACTCTTTTTGTTCGCGTTTTTATTCCTATCGTATAATGTGATGGAAAACAGTTATGACTTCATTCACTCGACTTATGGTTTTCTGTAAGTATTACTCCAATCACTACTCTATCGAATCTAATGACCAGTTCTGTGCCAACAGTTGGACAGTTCCCGATCTGACGCCAACTATAGGCATCTTTTGGTATTTCTTTACCGAAATGTTCGACCACTTCCGAGACTTCTTCCTTTGGACGTTTCAAATCAATGCTTTCATTTATGTCATTCCTTTGGCATTGACTTTGAGGTAAACTTCGATATCGAAACTCAACTCAACCTCTAATCGACAAAACGTTGTATTTTCAGGAAAAACCCATTCTTTTTGAATTACGTTTTATTAATAATCCTTTCGCTGTTCAAACCCTACCCAACAATATCTGATTTGGCGATATATATCGCATTACTGCCCCAATGGACTCATCTCTTTACCCGTGAGTTCTCTTATTCTAAGATTGAGTATAGTTTCAATCGAACTAACCGTTTGTATGTCTAGACATGAAACAGGGGCTCATAATCGCCGGAATGTTCATCTCATGCAGTGTTTTGGCACCAATTCTCTGGCACTTATGGATAGTTATGGGAACTGCAAATTCGAACTTCTATTTCGGAGTCACATTAGCCTATAATACGGCACAAGTAATGGCAATAAAAGTCGATTTTAAGAACAAAAAATATTTATTATTTAATTTCAGATTTTCCTCATAACTGATCTATTGTTCGCTTTCGTCAAAAGAGAATATTATATGAATAATGGGCTCAAAACCGAAGCGGACGGCAAACCGGCCCGACTTGAGCTCGCGTTCTAGTTATTAGTATTAATAATAAAATAAGTTTTAATTATGTATATAATCTAATGGTTGCGTCGGCGCCGCCGGAGAATATCCAGGGCTGTAAGGGATGGAAACAGCATTGGGTGACACCCAGACTCTCTCTAGTTGTGTGTCCTCTCAGTATTTTGACGGGAACTATGAGTGGGTTTTGCAACAAATCGCTGAAAACCATTCCGTGCGATACGATAACAGTCCCGTCGTCTGAAGCCGAAGCAAATAATGGATATCTTTCGTGGAAACAGACGCTTCGAATCGCCTTTTTATGATATCTCATCGTTTTGTACGGTTTGGTCGATAAGTCCAAATCAAACCAACTTAGCCTCAAGTCATAGCTTCCGACGATTACATTATCGCCTAATTATAATAAATTATTTTTAATTCTTTACTCAAATTGTTTCAATTCATTTCCCATACCTTCCGGATGTATAGCAATGCTTGAAATTTCATTACAATTCGGTAACAATTTTTTAGTCATTTCCTGTTTCACCAAATTATAGACCCGAACCGCTCGGTTTGTGGCCACGAAAAAGTAGGGCCGGGAGGGGTGGAAGAGAACGCATTGGATTATACCCTTCGACTTCTTGAATGGAACCTTAGATTTAAAACAACAATATTTTAATCCAATTATAAACAGTTGTATCGAGTCGTGCATTACCTGTGACTTGCGTTTCGACAAGTGATGGATTACCACAGATCTGTTGGCGCCGTTAGGCATAACCGAAGCGAAATAGTCTCCGCCGTAATGCCACACAATTTGCCGGATTTCGAATCTGTGTTTAATTACAATTCGAATACCAGTCCTCCACTCCTCACTTGTGCCGCTCTCTTCGATGAGACGCCAGTCGACTACCGAGTGATCAGTCGAAGCACTCTTTGAACCTTCGCTGGTGTCGTCCGCAACGGCTTTAAACAACAGATCGGTTTCATTGACCACTACTTTATCGCCGACTTTCGGGTTCAATATAAATAGGTCTTTCCCGACGGCGACCGCACACAAGCACTTTGTCCGGTCCGGACACCACTTGATATCAGTGACAGAATTCGCAAATTTAATGCAATTCACAGTCCGTCCCGTTAGTACTTCCCATATCCTGACAGTGCAGTCATCACTTCCCGAAGCGATGAACTGACCGCTCGGCTCAACACTAATACAACGAACGACTTCTGTATGTCCTCTGTATACCAGTGACTGAATAGATGGGAACGGCTGTAGATCTCGAGGTCGCGGCAGTTGTGGTATAAGATCTTCTGGATTGACATTAGCCCTGAGTTTGCGAGCGCGCGGACACATGTAGAGGTCAAGCAGGCGCTCATACCGTTCCTTCACAAACTGCGGATATGCCGGAACTCTTCGAAGCGAAGAATACTTCTGAGGAATAAAATTGATTTTTCGCTCTTCTGGTTCCAACTCTAACCACTTCTTCTTCTCTTCATCGGTCAGCAGGTATTCCGGCGGAGGATTGTATGACTCCTCATGTCCGGGCAGTTTGAGTTTAGGCGCAGGAATATAGCGTTCAATTCGTTTATTCCGATCGCTAATCGGTTTTTCCCACAAATCATAATTGAATACAAACGGCCCGTCCTTTGGTTTGGTAGGCCTGGGCTTGAGTCGCGCCTTTTTGATGGCCGCAACCAAACGGCTTATCTTTCGCTTTTCGGAGAGCGAAGGGATAAAACTGGCCTTAGTTTCCGGCCGATTGGTCACCGGGTGCGCCATTTTCTCGTACGTAAAGAAGTCTATGAAGTCCTCGTATGGGTTGTAGTCTGGGTCCGGAAACTTGCCTCTTCTCACCCTTTGCAACAAATCCACGTCATTGTCCGTCAGAATCACATTCTGACCGGTCATACGATCTTTGATTGTCCGCCAATACAACGGATCTTCCATTTTGTTCAAAAACTCCTGCATTTCATCGACTTTCGGCGGTTTTATAATCTTTTTTGCGTTTAAGTCGTATCCGATGTGAGAGAACTCGTTATACCATTCGTACGGAATGTTTCCGATTGTGTTCCGCAAGTCCTTCAGTAATATAAAAATGCTTTAATTACTCTTCGGCTAAAAGAATAACAACTCAAATGTCAAACCTCTTCATCAGAGGAGTCGATGTCGTATTCGTCGAGTTTCGCCACATTTTTGCTTTTCTTCTTTGGTTTTAATTTATTCTCAATTTTATTGATTTTATTTCCATTTATTGTCTTATTCTTAGGTTCGCTGTCCTTCGTCTCCATAACTCCAAATTCATTATCACTTTTATCTGATTCGATGTCATTATCTTCGTCTTCACTAATGTCTCTCAAATTGATCTAAAAGTGAAGTCAAAGTCAATTCAAATGCAATAAAAGTAAAAATAAATACATTTTCGTTCATATTATCGATGCCTTCGTCTTCAGACGAGTCTTCGGCCGCACTATCGCTGGAATTGGTCTCATTGTCTGATTCTTCTTCAGACACTTCCTCTTCTGACTCCACATCTGATTCCTCTTCAGATTCTTCCGACTCATAGCGTCTGTTCTCAACATCTTTTAATTTATTACTTAATTTCAGATTTAATTCATTTTTAGAAAACTTTTTCTTCGTTTTGTTCATAATTTTAATCAAAATTTAATTCAAATTAATTAAATAGAAATCAATTTAATTAAAAACGTTTTCTTCAATTAGATTTGATGACAAAACACGTGAAACTGTTTTTAAAAACATCGTGTTTTGCAATCTTAGACTTATATAGCGTTACATAAAAATATCCCTTAATTTAGTTCCCTTTCACATAAAGATAACATATTTAGTAAAACTAAACCTTTAAAATAAGCGTAACGTTGAGAGTGGATATAACAAAACACAATAAAGCGACATCTATAGTGTTAAACTTGAGTGAAGAAGAGCTAAATAAATAGAAAAGAAGTACCTGTGCGGCCTGTGCGGCCTGTGCGCCCTGTGCGCCCAGGGCACAGAGCATACATGTATGTACAGGTGCTTTGTGTACCTGTGAGACTGAGAGGGACAATACAGAGCGCTCTAATGACAGACTAATGTTAAGCATTTCTAAACTTATTTGCTTTTTAACTGAATTCTCACTCAAACCAAAAGATTGAATAAAAAGCGTAAAACTATTTGAGAAAACTTTTTCGTTTCTTATTCACAGAATTGTTTGGAATAAATGTCTGACTTTTGGCAAACTTTATGCAAATTTAGATTAGATTCTAATTAATAGATGAGTGAAAATGCAAAGACTTTCCTCTCTTTGCCTCTATTTCCTAGTATTTGAATATTTTTGATACAATATAAGCAAAAAGTTTAGCTAATAATAGGTCTGAGTATTGATTGCATTAATATTGAATGTATTGAAGGCATTGGATGTACTGTAGGTATGCCTTCAGCAGTGGATGCAGTGGTTGGAACTGGAACTGCACTGAAGTGATCGCTTGGCAGAGGAAACGATCATTAAATCCAATGATAATAATTGAATTCCAATGCAATCCAACCATCAATTTAATGGTTCTGTTGGTGTTGTGCGCACTCTCTCCCAGACCTGATTGGATGATCAGAGTGAGACTCTGGTAGGCAGTGGTGGCTCTGGTAGGCAGTGGTAGTCTGAGCGCTGAGAGCTGAGAGCCTGAGCCTGAGGGCATAATTTGGGAAAAGAGCTCAAAATAATACATTAGTTTACGTAGAGCTCAGGCATAGTATCCCTACCTTTGCTCGAGTTGTGAGAAAATGGCATTCATTTCAATACAACTAATGATTACAATAAAGTGAATCTAAATCTCAATTCTTATTAAAACCGATTTGTTTGACATGTTTTGCATTTGAGACACATTTCGGAGCACTTAATGTCCAAAGCCTTCGCGTGTCGTTTGCAGTGACCGTTGTTTACGTCCCGAAAGGTGTGTCCAGATGTCTGTGCGATAGTGTAGTGTCTGATCGCCACTCAATCTGATTGTTGGCACTGGTGTTGGTGTGGACTCGAGTGAGCAGTTGTGCGCCGTTGGGTGCGATGGCGACAGACCTGACGGATGTGGTAAAACAGGGCTATATTCGGGTCAAAAGCAAATCCATTAGTGTTTGGCAGAAGCGGTGGATTGTGTTGCGGAGGGCCAGCAGTAAAGGCCCGATACGTCTCGACAAGTACTTCGACGAGAAGAGCGCCCGAACGGCAGGTCAGCACAAGACGTCGCTCCTGACGAATGTGGTGTCCGTCGGTCGGCTGCCGAACACGTGTCGCAAATACGCCTTTTCTATCAATTTCAGCGACGGATCCAATAAATGCTTTTCTTGTGATTCAGGTTTGCATTGATTTGTTCGACAATTGATTGTATAGTCGATTGAAACGAGTGTTGACTTAATTGCAGACTTAGAGGCAGACAATTGGGTTAAGCTTTCAATACAAGAGTGTCTTCTACTGCCGCCAGGACTGGCCACCGGAGAGCCCGACGTTCTGAGGCCAGGCATCCAAAAGGAACTGTCGGAACAATTTCACGTTTATCTTATGCCGACTTCAAAATTAGACGTTTTCGGGGAATGTCTACTTCAGGTGACTCACGAGAACATATACTTGTGGGACATCTCCAACTCGAAGCTCAAACTGGTCGCCTGGCCTCTCACCGCTCTCAGGCGATACGGTATGTGCTCTTCAGTGCTCTTCAGTACTCTTTCCACATTAACTCATGTCTATGTCTACCTTCCGGTGCTGTTTAGGGTCGGATTTGACAAAATTCACGTTCGAAGCCGGCAGACACTGCGCGACCGGAGAGGGAATGTTTGTCTTCCACACACTCGAGGGCGAGAAGATCTACCGAAAGGTGCATTCGGCGACTCTGGCCATTGCCGAAGCGCACCATAAGATGAAGAAACTGCCGACGAGTGCTTCCATCGATTTGCCTCAAATCGAAACTCGACTGCGATTTACAACAAATTTAGTTTAAAATAATTTATTTTATATTCGTTCCAATCGTTTCATTACATTCTCATTCATCGCGACTTCAAACTCAACTCATTCTCCCATTAGTTGTCATTTCATCGAAAATATTGTTAATTATGTTTACTATTCAATGGTTAGAGAGAAGGCAAAGGGATTATTGCCTCAAACACTGGAACACTATTCGCATAATTGGGATCTAAACACTTGACGCCAAAAGTTGTGCTCATTTTTGGTCAACACAACGAATCCAATTGTATTCGATATTTCGTTAAGACTTTTGTACAACAAATAAATTGATATAAAATTAAAATTATTGAAAAATTGCTATTTTTTGTAATTCGACTCAATTTTTACTCATTTTTTCGATACGTAAACCAGATTTGAATTTTAACCGGATTAATTATTTATATCTAAGTTTAGTCTATTTTTCTAATTACAGTTAAAATCGTATTTTTATTAATTAGTTTTAAGAATAATATCTGAATTTCTAATGACTCATTGATTTTAAACATATCGATAGTTTTACTTATTTTTTAGGATATAATTAGTACATTGTATATAAAAAATTTAATATTAAAAGTTGAATTATTTTCTTCTTATACCCAATTCTTTATTGGGTTTTCAATACAACAAAATAGTTAAATGAATTTAAAATGTATTTTATTTTCCCCATTCCCTACGTCTATATCATATTTAAATTTATTCATTCGTACAATAAGTACTCATATAAGTAGTTATAAATATTCAAAAATGAGTTTATTTTTCTTATTTTGCATTTATTCAATCCAATGAGAATAGTTTGTAACGGAGTTTATAAAAGTGGCCATTACTAATTATAAGAAAATTAAACTAAACAGGTAGACCTTTAAGAAGTATCATTTCAATATACTAGTAGTTTATTCTAATAAAAAGATGATTGTTTCAATAAAAGAAATATTAAAATTATCAGCATTTCGATAAACATATATTTTGTTATAAAACAAATAAAACAAAACTAACTTCACAACAAATTATATAATATTTATTTAAGTTTTTCAATCATTTATTTATCTATTAATAACTTATCTAATGTTGAGTTGAAATTCATATGACTTTAAAGCACACAAAACAACAAACAAAACTTGAAATGAATTAATTGAAATTATACTGTATTTAGTCCATTGAATATATTAAAAACAAAAACTTTACATTTTATGTCATTTCAATTAAAGAGATTAAGTAAACGATTAGTAAACGTGAATTCAAGTTGACATTCAGTGTTTGGGTTACATTCTGTAGTTTGCTTTCGAAATTATTTTACACAAATAGGCAGTTGAGGTATAAATATTACAAAAATAAATCATCTATATAATTAAATCAAGTCAAATTCAAATCATCTAATTACCATATACCTTCGCCGCGACTCGGGGGAGGGTGCAAGGTTATATAGATTTTTTGAACTTAGAGGGATCTCTCATCTACATCTCTAGTTGAAAATAATTAAAATAAAATGTGTTTATTATTAATGAATGAATTACTTAATAAGACGACAATTTCTAATAACATGTTCTTATATACAAGGAATTTAATTTTAAACAAATAATATTTTTCCCGGTTTAGTTTTACAAAATAAATAAATAAGATAAATAAAAATAGTATTATTCTAATGAGGAATTTGGCGCAAGGTGACTTTAGCGCCACAGATGATTATACAGCACAATGCTGATTCAACTTTTCAGTTGGACACTGGACAGACAGACATTCAGACCTTCACTTTTGCCCTCTTTTCAGCTCTATTTACGTATTTTAAAGTTTTGAAAGTTTATGAGACCTTGAAATTACAGTTCGGTTTGCACTTTAAACCGTATGCTTATTATGTGGGCAACACTTGGGCTCTAATTTGTTTGGATTTGTTGGGAAAGTTTTGACGATTCACAACAACATTGCTTTAAAATCTTTTATTATTGCTTTCCTTTTGGGAAAAAACGAATGAATGGATAAATATTTTATTTATTTATTTTTGAAAATCTTATTCATAAATACATGACATTTACATTCTGTGGTTTCTATTCAAATAGTTTACAATTTTTATATAAAATTAATAAATGCTTTTACATAAAAGCAGTGAATCGTCAGCTCTGAGCCCTCACTCCAATTGACGAGAAGGCTTGACAAAGGCTACAAAATAAGTTTTATATATTGGCAGTTAAAGGCTTTTAGTAAAAAGAATAAAGTTTAAAGCAAATAAACTGTAAAGTATTTAATAAATTGATAAAAGCCTTTAACTGCCAATATATAAAACTTATTTTGTTCCCTTTGTTAAGCCTTCTCGTCAATTGGTCAAAACCTATTTCCTAAATATGCAAAGAATAAATATATGCATTGGTCAAAAATAAAATTTTGAACCTTATTTATGCAACATTAGTTTAATAAATTGGTTAAAATGATTAAAGGGCTAATTTTTAATTAATATATACTGTATACTAAATTAATAAATAAATTGTAAATATTAGTGTAAAATAGATATTTACAAAATATATTTATTGTGTTATTATAAAAAAACACTTACACTTAATATGTATAATACTTATTAATACTGTATAATACTTTAAAAAATTGTAATGTGGCAAAGGTTAATTTACAGATTGCTTTCTGATTTGCTTTTTAACAAATCTCTTATTCACAAAATCTTGTTTATTCGGCGGCTGGAAAATTTCTAGGGGAGAGGTCCTATATTCTAGCAAAATCTCATGGGGGGGGGGGGGGTCAGAGACCAAATTTTTTCCTCAGGTGGGTTGCGAACCTGGAACCCCCATTGGCCAACCCTAGTAATAGGCTTTATTTTATTATTAGCGAAATATTGTAAGAATACGATTTATTTCAGTATTTTACAGATGTCGGATGGGGGGGGGGGGGGGTTACAGATGTTGGACTGTCGCATGCCTGTCAGTTTTAATTGAAAATTTGGTTTATGACTTCCTAGGATTTTTGACAGGGAGGTTTCTCTCAAAAAATTTGCCAGCCGCCGAAAGTGTCTGGCATATTCTTTGCCTTTTTTTAATTCGAAAATAGTTACTAAATTCAGTTTGAATTCGATTGTAATTGAGTAAAAATTAGACTTATATTTTTGTCAACCCCTACCATGGCTAAATTTTTAAGCCAACCACACCTATACCATTTGGCTGTCGACGGGGGGATCATCCTAAATTCCTCTTAGCAGCGAAAATTTTGAAAAATCTCCCCCCGGCTGCGCCGAGAGACATACCTTTCTCCTTTGTGAATATATTTTTGGTTAATTTTTTACTTTTTCCTTCTAAATTCGATTTAAATCCAGTTAAATTAACAAAATTTAGCTGAATTTAAGCTAAATTCAGTTTCAATTTGATCAAATTTGATAAAATTAGCGTTTTGGCGCCAAAAAAATTTTGGCGCTCATATCCTACCTAATCCCCCCCCCCAGGATTTAGGTTAACATTTTTATACTTATACCCTACCTAATCTCCCCCCCCACCCCCCGTTGACATGTTATGTCTGTTTATAATTAATCTGGAAGATTTCCCGCATTACATAAAATAGAAAAATAGGTATTTTAATACACCTTATACCTACGATTCCCAGTTTGGGACGTATCAGTCTGAAATATTGTAAATATTTTTAGTGTATATTTTATTACTCAAGATAATAATTAATTCAAAATTTA
>JAQIYC010000796.1:0-11477 GCA_034699545.1 Porobelba spinosa | reverse complement strand
GAGACGAAAAAATTAAATGCCATTTGAGATCTGAATAAATGGTTGAACACAAGAAATAGTATTCAATAAAAAAGGAATTTTACAATTTAAAGCTCTAAATGATTTGAAACACGAACTAAACAAAAAAACTAAATTTAATGATAATAAGACAAATGCAGGAATCTATCAAAAAAATAGGAACTGGAGATTGAATGCGAATATAATATTAATATATAAGCAATGCGTGTGTTTAGGATTGCATTTAATTTGAATGAAAGGCTAATATCGTATTGTCAGTAGTGAGTCTATCTATGAGCCCAACAGTACTTTATAGTACTTTTTAATATTATTCGTATGTTTTTTCTAATACTATTTTATTATTCAAACACATATACAAAGTAAGATTGATTATAAACACTCGATTGCCGACTCATTTGTTAGGCTATTGAACGAGTAGTCCATCTTTTCTGCCATTCCTTTCCTTCCTTGAACTGCATTCGCAACTGAACTCCACATTCACTGATCCATAGGTTTGTGTGACTTCTAGTCGAGGTCTGCATCAAAATGTTGTTTAGTTCTGAAAAACTAGCAGAAAGAGCAACAAATTAGATGTGATGGTATGGCTGGTAGGGCTGGTATGGCTGTGCGATTCAATGAGTGAATTACCTTTTAGATCAGTTTCTCGAATGATGTGAACCAATATATATCTTATTTTTTCTACTCTTCTCTTCAATTCCATTAGGAGTTTAGGGCTCACTCTCTCACTTGTGTTCGACTATTAGTAACCTTTTCTCTCTCCCGTTCCCCCCATTCCCTCTTTGAGCCCAGTTTTTCATTTGGAGCACAAATACCAGTAAATTGAAGTCAATATATCATTATATTAGTTATTTGTTGGATATATATTTTGAAGCATTAGTTTTAACTCTTTATTTTTTACTACTTTGATCTCAATCTGACTCTAAGTTATATATATTTTACTTTTTTTCTATTTTCAGATAATCTTCTCAAACGCCATACTATTCACTCAAACGAGTAATTGAATTATATATAGAAGAGAAGAGAGAAATATATTTTCGGAACAGAAAACTGAACGTTTGAACTGAAATAAAAGGAAAAGAGAAAATAAATCGAAGTAATCAAATGTAAAGGTATTTAAAGTTAAAAATTTTTCATCTTATTGCTTTTCTACATAGCCTGGCTTACATTTTCGATTTTATTTCTTTCTATTTTCTTCATTTTTAGTCTATGTATTCCAAATGCATTTTATTCGCATTTGTTTTGTATTTTCTGAACACAATTAATGCCATTTCTATAGCTCTACGACATCTCTAATCATATGATTATAAAGTACCGAATTCTCTAACATTAGGCGCCATGGCATTAGGTTCCTGACTTGGAGAGACTTCAAAATAACATGGTGTGTTACCTAGATAGTACGCCACTTCCTCTTAGAGAGTGAGAACACGCCATGTCATGATATCCCATATTAATAGAAATGAACAGATTTATTTTTTTAATTAAATGCATATTTACATATTAAGGATGAAAATTTAGCCTAAATGTTGGTTGATTTGAACTTTTAAAGATAAATATTTAACATTTAGGCTAAAATTTTGGTAAATTTTGAAAAGTTGAAGAAAATTTAATATTTATAAATATAATTGCATATAATTACTAATATTTTGATTAAACTTTCGATGTTTAACTAATTATTTCAGTCAAAACTGGGTGTCGGGTTACCTAGGTAGTACTCCACCCTTTCTAAGAAACTGAGATAAGACGCCATGGCGCCTAATGTTAGAGAATTCGGTATTAATAAACTTATTAAAAGATTTGGAAAAACATAAACTTTGAGTGAAAAAGGAAATAGAAGTCATGAAACATGAAAATAAATTCTGTAATATCTATATATCAAATATTGCATTAAATTTATTATTTGCCATAAAAACTAATTTTGCGCGAAATAAGTATCGCCAGACGTAAACAATATATAATTTTCATTAAAATAATTCAATAATTTTGTGCTTAAATTGTATTGAAATGAGTGAACAATTTATTTTTTATATATTTCATCTGAAAAGAAAAATTTTAATCTTACGCTTCAAACGAATGTTATTTCGAATTGAAGCCGAAAATACATTAAACGCGATATAAAAGGCGATCAAAATTAACTGAATCTAAATGTTAATGTCTTCGCATTTTCGGTTTTCTCGCTCTAATCTAACACCAAATTGAAGGACCAATGGCTCGGCATCAGCACTGATAGTGCTGGTGTGCTGGAGTGTGCTGGTTGGAATATATATTGCTTTGGTCATTCAAATGTAATCTAAATGCATGTAATGCTATGTATAATAGACTGACTCTACGAATACTTCTAACCAAAACATAGTATTGTTGGGCTAAAGGCCGACGCCATGACAACTAATGATTCTCTTTAGACCTTTCGCCAAAATGTCTTATATAAAACTTATTGACTATACTGTATATTGTGTTCATTAATCAGTAACTCTCCTGCTCTCCCAACGGCTCTCTCTGCTCTCTCCCGCTCTCTCTCTCCCTTCTCGCCAATACTCTCTCGCAAACGCTTTTATAGCCGAAGACATTGATTATGTTTAAGACATTTCTCTCCTTTTTTGCTCTTTTCGTTTCGCGCTTTCATTTAGCATTCCTTTAGTATTATATCAATAGTTAGGGTTTATTAGAAATGTAGTCGATTAGACATCAAATATAATGCACTACTTTATAAATTTATATATATATGCTTCAGAATATTTAATATTATGCCTTCTTTTGTTTTATATAATGCCGTTTATTACATTTGTAGCTTGTTCCATTAATAAGTATTAGAATAAGAATTTCATTATTTATCGCATTATAAGTTTCACTTATATAATGTCTAAATGAGTAAAATTCTTAAGATTTTGTCTCATTCTCTTAATTCTAATTAACTCATAAATTATGTTTTGAACAAAACTTTTCACTCGAATCGACTGTATTTTCGTACAAATAGTTTAGTAACAAATTGTTTCGAATACAATGTCAACTGCTTTTGTGAGTTATTACACAACAGAAATGTGCATGCTTAATAATTAATGAATTATGGAATTCAAATATTTTATTCCGAAAATTAAGTAACAAAATATGCGAATGAATAAAATATTAATTAAAAACTATTTGGAATATATTGTTTCCATTTGTTTACAATACGAATGCAATTGAAAAAGAATGAAAAGAATTTATATGTTTCTATGTTTCCGTAAATTATTAGATTTTTATACCGCAAACAATTCATAAATAATTTTTCAAATTTGTATTCAAATATATTTCTAATTATAACTTATGAAATACATTCCATGTATTCATATTTACATATTATTGCGATTCTATACGAATTTATGTGTTATTCGCAAAAACATTTGTTGAAAAACAAAATTTTTAAGAACTTATTTGAATATAAAATACGCAATTTTTGCATTAATTAAAAAGTGCACAGATTAAATGTAAAAACGTACTTTATATACGAAAGCATAAAGAATATTTTCTACTGTGCTAAACCTGAACTTGAACTGATCTAGACAACTTAATATCAAGTTTGATCAGAACATATGATAGCAGTTATTTAGAATTTACGCAAAGACTTACAAATGTCTGCAATAATAGTACAGTTTTTAAAACCTTTGTTGGAGTCTTGAGGCTTAACTCGTTTTTATAAAGATTTTTGAATTATTTGGTCTTAACTTAATCGTAAGGCTAAGCATCAAAACCATCGTTTGGGAAATAATTGAACTGAAATTTAGCTTAAATTAAATTCTTTTAATATATTCCGGAATATTAATGAAAGGATTTTCATAAAATAATGGATAAATTTAATAATTAAAGTTTAATTATGAAAGCCTTAAATTTCAAATTGAAAAATAATAAACTAATCGATCGATAAGTCGTGAAGTGCTTTAGTATAATAGCAAATGACAAAAGAGTCTAACAATTAAACCTTTCATATGATATAGAGAGTGAGTGAATGCAAAAATTTTATAACTTATTGAAATACGAAACCGATTCCAGTGTTAAGTGTATGTATGTATGAATAAGTATTCGAGCTATGAGTGGCTCTCTCGGTCGCTCTCCTTCTCCATCCTGGCCTAACCCAACTGTGCTCTCTTGTTGACGCTCTACTATCTTCTAATGCAAATAGGGTTTTAAATTACAGCGTTTTGGGACAATAGGCTTGTATTTCAGGCACATCTCAGCACAGATTCTCTACAATTTTCTACTAATTTTATTTCACAACAGCGTTAGATGAGAACCGATAGATAATGCACTGAAAGGTTATATTCTATACATTATTGTTCTGTACTTTCTATTTGTCTGCCATCAGAAGTAGAGAAATATTCATTGAAAGGATGACTCAGTTATTATACAATACGAAGACTTACGAAAGCTATGTGTTTATTGAGTATTGAATAATAGGTTTTCTGCAATTTTGACGTGAAATTAAAACCTGAATATCAATGTTTGCACTCTTTCGGCTTCCAATTCCTTCAATTCCTTCGACTAATAATGATGGGGTTGTGCGGCGATGGAGAGGAGAGTCGGATAAAAAATCATATAATAAATTGATATTTAAATCTATCGAGACTTACATAAGAGCCTTCAAACAGTTTTTGGGCAATTAATGGGTTAATAATTCGCATCCCAACGGATAATTGAAATGAAAGGGTTCTCTCCTCGCCCTTCCTGTGCGCTAAAGGGGTATTCAATTTGGGTTTAATATAAAATTCAAATTGAAGTTGACATCACTTTTTGCAATTTGTCGAATCAATGAGAAATTTAGTGATTCAATGGGTTGAGGGATAAGGAATGAGTCAGTCAGACATCCAATCATAGGATTCTGTTTAGTTAACTAATTATGTATTTACGAACTGAGCAAAACATTTATGTCATTTCCAATTTGAATAAGTGTTCACTTTTTTAAACAGACATTTATTTTCGATAATGTCTTTCATTTAAGTTAATTTTGAAATGAATTTTTCTGACAAGTTGTGCAAAAATCTATTTTTAATTGTCGGTTGAAATTGAAAACAAAGTTTCGAAAAATTTGTTTCAACACATTTTTTTCGTTTTTATTTCTTTTTATACCCGAATTGAGATTTATTTTAACAATAATAAAAAGAATTATTATTTTTTCGCAATACTTTAACAAAACATTTTTCTCTCTCACATATTACCGATTTTTTAAAGTTTAATATTTTACGCTCTTATGTGAAATTTGATCCATTAGTGAAAAAATGAAATTTTGTTTTTGACTTATTTTTATTTTTGAAAATTTCTCTTTTGGTTCTTTCCATTCATCACATATTTATGTCTAAATCAGTACATTCTTTGTGTCGTTGATATATTCACTTAACTCTCCATTTAGAGCACAGGGATGTGTATTATCATGTATTAGGAATTATACTCTTTTTATTCGAGACGACTAGTCATGAAATAATCTTTTCTTTACTTTTTGTTTGTGTTTATTGTGTTTTATTTTTCTATTTGTTTTATTGTGTTTTGTTTATTATTATTATTTTTTTTTTATTTACAAATCATTTTTATTCCGACACATATTTTAAGCGATTTTTTTGATTAAAAATAGAGCCAAAATTTTTTTAATCACAATATCACTATTAAAATAATTTCTTTATACTTATGTGGGAAATATTATTGAAATTTTTTGAATTCATAATTATTTTTTTCAATTAAAATATTTTTCAGATTCAAATCGATTTAATTTAAATTTCAAAATAGTTTTTATTATATGTATTGACACAACAGATGACAGAAAAATTTGATTACAATTTGTTGCGTAATGTGAGAAAAAATGAGAGAATATATTGATATAAAGTGCTTCGCATACCTATCATCACAGCTCCCAAAGCACGGGTAGATTTAGCAAATAAGAAAATTCTTTAACGGATGTCATTCCTGGAGAGATATTATTTGGTTGTGTGTTATGAGAGTGAACTGAATGTGACATTTCTTGAGCTGATAGTGACATTAAATGCCCGAAACTATTTTCTGTCACATTTTTTTCATATGTCGTCTCATCTCTCCTCCAGTCCTGTCATTACTTTTAGTGCAGATTCGATGTGAAGATTCTGAGAGCATATGAGAAGATAGTGTGAAGAAAGTGTTGTCCAAACGCATCAAAACTAAAATATTTGGCCATTGATTGATAGCGATGTGAAATAGACCTAAACATGAAGTATTGGCTAATAATTCAAGAACTGATACTTTTAAAGACCAGAACAACATTTTTTCACTACTTATCGCTATAACTCTTCTCTCGAATCGTCTTTTCTCTCACTTTATTCCCTAATAATAAAGTTGTGCTAAAAATAACTTTTTATTTCATATATCAAATATCTTCAATATATTTGTTTCCCTTTTTTGTTCACAATTTGATTGAATGAAGAAATCCTTTTATTTTCGAAATATATTTTTCATTCATTTTGATCCACACTTTTTCCGCTCTTTTTCTTCACTTTTACTTTATTCCATCCATTCTTCACATATTCGCTGTTCATATCATTTGCTCCAATTTTGTGAGCATTTCGTATACAAAATCAGAGACTCTTAGACGACATCTTTTCCTAAACAAAATAAATTAGTTGTCAAACATGTCTTATATTTGAATTTCGAAAAAAACCTAAATTTAGTAAACAATTTGCGAAAATAAGATATACCAGAGTTCCGATGGATTGCATGTAAAGTCAACTTTGATTATATGTCTTAATTCTTTGCGCTTAATATTGTTGTCATGATTTGGTATTATAATTGAGTCGGGGATAGGAATGAGTTGAGCAATCGAGCATTTGAGCATTTGAGCAATGACACTTCATGTTTCATATTCATGAATGCCAATAGCCTTTGGGAGCCGAATGGTAGAGCTCGAGCGCCCCTTCCCTTCAATTAGAGATTCTCTGTTCCATTCAAACTGAGGCATAGTTTGGCTTTTCTGCACAACAGTAGAGCCCATATACACACAAACCCTAGTATTCCATATATTCCTTACAGTTTGGCTCCTTTTTTAGGTTCAGATGATTAATAGTTGTTCACTACTAATGTCTTTCCAATGAATGGATGCCAAACCGGTTCTCAACTTTATTTAGTTTTTGAATATCATATTCGGTTCTCTCGATAGGAAAATATTTTTAATACAGAATATATTTTTATATTTATATTAAACTCATAATGCGTTCCACAGAATATTCTATATATTATTTTAATTAAAACAGTTTTTCGAATAACAAATGACATACAAATTGTTTGTTTAGTTAGTTTTGCTACGAATCGATACCAACTTTTAGAATTAATTCTAAACTGAGACAAGTTTTTTGTCATTTAGTATTCATTACATTTCAAATGTAAATTCAAATTTCATTCTCTTTTCACTTCTCTTTTCAAAACAAATGAGAAAAGAATTAATTTTATTCTTAAAAGAATTTTCGATTGTAATAGAGTTAAACATCAATACAAAGACGAAGTATTATATTCTGTGTAACCAAACAAAGTTTAAATCACTTTAAGTGCTGTTGAAATAAATGGAAATTTTGTTTTTTATTAGTTTATAGAATAGACAAATGGTTTGAAATAATTTATCAATAAATTTAATTAAATTTATAAATAAGAGCATTGTTTAAATAAGTTAATATAAGCAAGCATGTACGATTTAATGTTTAGGAAATATAAATTTTTGAAATTATATATTTTTTTATATAAAAAATATTTATTGTTATCATTGTTGATATGCTTAACAATCGTAAAATTTAAAACAATTGCGCATTTGTTTAGTCTGTCTCTCGTTTGGATAAACTTTATTTGTTCGTTGAGTTTTCGTGACATAAATCTAATAATATATATATTTGTGCTATTATTACAATTACATTTTGCCTCGATTTCATTTGGGAGTTGTTTTTTTGCAATCTTTGTTTCATTTATTCAATTCTTCTATTTAATGGTTATATAGTTTGAACTAAAAACTTAATTTTTTATATGTTATAAATTTTTTATATGTTATGAATTGTTTGTAGTTTATGTCATAATTTCTCTCAACGATAATAAACCTTAACATTGGGTTAGACTGACATTAATTTTTAAATTTTTAATATAATATAAGGAAGTCTTTGTGCGTTTAACTGAACATAAATTTTTGAAAATATTAATGCATTTATAATATTAACAATTATTGTTTGCTTTTTGAAATCTATTTCTTATTTTTACCTATAATTGGGTTTTTAGTATAAATTGTCGACTAATTCATCGCTATTTTTACAATTTGAGAGTTTATTTGAATAAATATTTATTTTTATCCCTTATTATGAAATACAGTGACGAAAATGAGTTATAAATTTCGAGAATAACTTCTTTCAAAACATTTTATGACAAATGAGTTCTAAATTTTCAATGCATTTGATGTAACGAATATGAAAGAAGAAAAAGATTGAAAATCAGGAAATTTTTTTTACACATTCGCTATCCTTCGGAAGTCAATGACACCGTCACTCAAAGTATAGAAAATTTTCACATTTTTGTCACAATTCTGTCATTCGATAGTAAGTAATATAGAGTTGGCTTCAGATCTAAAATGTTTTTTAAAAAATATTTTGTACTCAAGAATATTAGCACAAATTTTTTGTAATAACAAAAACAAAAATAAAACATTAATTTTATACTATTTTCGAAAACTAATAACGAACTATATTGATGTCATCTTTATTTTACTCATATTGGGGACAAAATTTATTTTTCCTCAAATTTCATTGAATTTAGTGGCGATTGTGAGTCGAAAATAAAATATACTTTTTATATGAAATCTTAGAGACAGTCGTATATAGAGTGAAAATAAATAAGAAAATGAAAAGAAATACTAATCAAAAGATAAGAAACGATTTATTTTATGACAATAGTCTTGAATCGATCAAACAGTGAATAGAGTCGAAGCAAAAACAGCGATTGAATGCCGAAAATCAAGAGAAATATTGCTATAAATTTGTTATCGCATTCAAACATCAAATGAGAAACGACTGAAGAAAATAACTATTATTTTATATACGATTTTCAATTCTTTCAATTAGTTTCTTATTCTTGCTTTTCATTTGCCATATCTGGGCTCTCTATTGCATTAATTTATATTACTTTTACTGTTATTTCATTTTTACTTCAATCCATAAAATTATTATATAACTTATTTAATTGCACTGGCATTTCATCTGGTGCCTAATTTTGTTCATTTTTTCTGCTGATGTAGTCTCGAGAATAGATATTAGATATAAAAACATAAAAACGAATCCATTTATTCAACTATTTTTGTCATTGAGAAGCAAATGTCTGTCTGTTATGTCTGTTATGTTAACTACTTTTCATAAATGGTAATGAAATGAATGGTTTTCTGGTGCTCTCATCAGTAAAAATTGGGCTCAATATTAGGTTATTAGTCGGGTTAGTCGGGAGGAGTTTTTTGCACTGGAGTTCTCGAGCACTGACTACACACACAAACTGATTAATTTGCTTTGAAATGATGATCATTATTACGAGTGAATCCTCTCTCTCTCTCGTAGTCTCGTAGTGCCAGTGCATGCCCTCCCCAATGAATAAATACCCCCTTCGGCGCAGAATAGCACCCCAACCGAGTAATGTATTAATGTATTCGGTGACAATTTATTGCCAAAACTGAATTATGTCATCGCTTTGCTCTCATCTCTATATTCTGTGTTTTCACTACATTTTGCGTTCAATTGTTTGGCCCGAATTGGGGTTGGAATTGGGTTTTTGGATGCAATCTATAATTTTTATTTTCGTTGGGATGAATGCCCTTAATTAGAGTTATGTCATGTGTGTCTGTGCGCACACGTGTTTCCACTTCATACTTATTTCACTGATTGTTGGATATTAATCAATGGTAATGGGCTTTCTATATATGATTATTATAATAAACATTTTTTCCTAATAAAAAGTTTTTCCTAATTTATGTATTACTAAAATCAAGTGATTATAACATGTTTTTATACAGTTTACTAAACACGAGATTAGTTTTCTTTCACTTAAACGTCAAACTCTATGGCCGTATAAATCTAATGCCCCCTTAAAAGCCATTTCACTGCAATACGTCTTTGTTTTTCAATGCCTTTTACGCCTATTTTCTAAATACTACAAAACATTAATTTTTAATTAATTAACTTTTTTTCTCTGTTCTTCTGGTGCTTATAATTTAACTAAAATAGATGCCAAAGAAAGTAGTTAATTATTTAAAAGTCAAATAGTACTCTGTATATTTTCTACCCAGGCTCGTATCTTTACTCTATTTGATAATAACAAACATACTGTTCAACTCATTAGCTTAAAGTATATTTATCTTGTTTTTGAATTTTATTATTAGTAATCTCTTCTTTAATTTTTGTTTTATAATTAATTATTACATTTTATAAATTTAGTTTTACTAAATTAATGATTATTTTTAGTACTTTTAAATGATATAAAATTTAAAAATTTTAGTAAACATTGTTTTATAAGCATTAAATGTGTTTATATTGTTTGTTAATTAAAATTTTTAATTATTATTTTGTTTTTTGTTATCTTTTTATTTGAAAGACAATTGATTAAAATTTTATTTGTTTTTTAATTAAATACTTATTTCTTAACTCATTTTCTTTTTTATTTGTTTTTATTAAACATTTTTGCTCTTAATTTTGAACATTAAAACAAATATTAATATCCTTTTCTATCTATTTATCAAATAAATTGAATACTTTAGCAGAAATTGAATTTTTGTTTTTTAAAAGATTTCCAAAAACTAGAGACGAAAACAATTACCCATTATTTGAAAGAATGAATTTTCTGCTCTATTTTCTCTGCATATCTATAATACAAAAACTCTCATAAGTTTAATGTCGAATAGAGAATAAATAAAAATTGAAGAATTTTTTTTAATAATATATTTTCAATAAAAATTATATTATTTGATATAATATAATGTTTTTTATTCTAATG
The DNA here is from genome assembly GCA_034699545.1 of Porobelba spinosa. NCBI lineage: Eukaryota > Metazoa > Arthropoda > Arachnida > Sarcoptiformes > Damaeidae > Porobelba > Porobelba spinosa. Next base: position 470 of record JAQIYC010000796.1, on the reverse strand, counting down.
TAATCATCGTTTAATGTATTCTTATTATTATTTATCTTAAATTTTTATCAGTTTTACGATTCATTTAATGTGTATTTTATTTATTTATGTTTTTTTATAAAAATATTTTTATTACTAAAACTCTTTATCCAAACACTTAATTCACTTCAAGAAAGTTATCTCTTTTTATAGGAAACAGTTGTAGGAAATGAAGAAAAAAAATTTTAATTTAAAAAATACTTTAACAGTAAATATCAAGTGTATAGAAGTGAATGCATATAAGTATATAAATAAAAAGTAAATATATTTTATTATTACAAATATATATTTTAATAATGATTCGCATAATTTAACAAGTAGAATTGTTACAAAAAAAAGTATATAAAGTTTATACATAAGCTTTTTCGAGTCGTTTATATTTGAAAATTTTATTAAGAAAAATATTTTTATTTGAAATTAAATTTTTTAGAACTTTTTCAACAATTTTGTTT
>JAQIYC010000795.1:0-11478 GCA_034699545.1 Porobelba spinosa | reverse complement strand
TGAGCCTATTCACATATGCCGTTTTTAAATGCATTTTAATTTTATATAAGTATTAACGCATGTCTTCAACTATGAGAGTTTGTCTGAAACTTGTCTATAGGATTCAAATATTATTTCTTTCGACCGCTTAATCTTCAATTGGTTCTGAATTTTATCAAATAGATTGAAACAGATCAAATCAATTGATTTAAAAATAACAATATCTAAAATGAGACCATGTCAATTCAATAGATTTTTATTTATTATTTGCATTTTTATGCTCATTAATACTTTTTCAAAGTATTTGCCGAAATTTAAAACTCGGGTTAAAATATAATTCCTAAACTAAGTCTTAAAAAATATTACAAGTTTGTTAGTATAATTTATAGATTACCAGGATCATTCATTATCTAATTTAAATCATGATACATTTAGTCGAATCATATGTTAATTTATATAACTTTCAATATTCATTAATGTCATAAAATTTAAAATAAATTTATATAAAATAATATTTTTATCATTAATTAATTTTTATTGACATTCAATGACAGTTACTATAGTTTGTTAATTAATAATACAATAAAATTAAATTTTGAATTACATTTGATGAGATTCGGATGATTTTTATTAAAAACTTTTTCAAAACTAAAAATATATTTTTTAAATTTATGTTTTCTATAATTATGCCAGTTTAAAAATCGCATTAAAGTTTAATTTTATGTTTGTCAATAAAAATTTTATTTTAAAAATTTATTTAATTTATGCGATTTAATCACTAATTATATTAATAATTGCCGACAGAAAAAGTGCCGAAATATTTGTATATTATATAGATTTATATATAACTTATATTAATATTTAGAAGTGTATAATGTAATCAATTTTAAATATAAAACATTAGAATTTGTTAACAAACAGACGACTATTTGCAGAATTGATAGCTTAATAAAGATCTGTTGATTAGAATCAATTAAAACTAAGAAATGATTTGTTTAAGAGTCCGAACGAACTCTAGAATATATGTTTCGAACATTCGTTTTTGACATTTTTAGTTCGGAATCAATTTAAATGATTTTTTCAATATTTATGCGAAATTGATAATCAAATAAAATCTAAAACAAAAATATTCTTTAGATATATTTACGACTAAAAATAGTGAATCAATAGAATCCTCTATAAGGCAGTCCTCTCATCGTAGACTACTATGGCTTCATTGTCCACAAGAGTGTCGGTGTCTTTGTGGCCAATCTTATTGTTCGGATCGGTTCCACTTCGGTTCAGAGCAATGGCAGCCGCGCTATCGTTTCGCATCCGATTCTTACGCTTTTTACTGAAATTTATCTAAAATACAAATTTGTTTTTAAAATAATTTTTAGATAACTGTTATTTTTAATTAATCAGATAAATTACCAAGATACTATACGATATATTTTACAATAAACGAAAACTCTTATAAAAGTTATTACCGGTAATATTTAATGTGTAAGAGAGAATGAGTAGAAAGTATTGATAGAATGGTATGACTACTACCACTACTATTATAGAGAAATAAGCTCTGAGTGGAAGTGAGGTTACGCTGCCATTACTGGTCAAAAATAATAAGAATATAATTTATAAATTATAATATGTTTATGCCTTAGAATCGAGTTGTTCGGACTCGTTGTCCCCACCAATGGCTCTTCTTTTGTTGGACTGATTCCAGGGCAGACTTCGAGACTTGAATGAACTGAAGTCGCCGTTAAGGGAATGGTTGGTGATATACAACTGACTTCTATGTGAATTGACTTCATTTTTGTCGGTTTGCGTCAAATTTAATTCCATTCCAATAGAGATCGAGTCGTGATTTTGGCGGAGATTGTAGTCATTATTGTGAGCATAAGAGCCGTCGCACGCAATCTGTTTGCCATTAGTGTTGCAATCGTTTGCTTTAATTACCGGCGTTTGAGTATTGGTCTAAAATTCAATCAAATGTTTATTGAATTAAGTCATAAGTTATGACATATTAATTAATTTATTGAATGAACGCAAATCACTTAAACCGGGACTAAAGTGCTTTACCTGTAGTGCACAGTTGTCTTTATGTAAAGGTGCAGATATTGATCTCTTTAGGTTTTGATCTGAATTTTCTCGAACAACACTCTTCGCGTCAGTTTTGAGCGAAGAATCGATTGGATTATTGATATAGAGTTTTGAGTCATGACTGGAAACACTGTTCTTCTGACTCTCGTTATCTAAGCCTATGAGAGGAGAGGAAAGAAATCTAAGTCTCGAACTAAATATAATCGGAAGAGCGGAAGAGCACTGACTGTAACTGCTTTTGTCGCGTTGTAGAGCGAATTGACAGCAATGCCATATCAGGGCTGCGATCAGGAATAGGATGATTAGGCCTATGGCTCCTACAGGCGAACCAATTCAGTTAACTCGACATCAATTCAAATAATCAAAAAACTTGTCAGACCTGCGGCCGCACCGATCAGTATCGGAATGTCATGACTAGAGAAGAGCCAGGACTCGGACCCACTCTCTTCGTAGTAGCTATTTATGATCGGAGGCAATACGGGATCAGTTCGATTAGGGTTGGCTGATATGTATTGGCTTTTTGCAATAGTATTTCCCAAATCCAATCCATTCGAATCATCTTTTTTATCCATAGTTTCCCATCAGATATGTCTTAAGTAAGAAAATAGTTCCATATTTTGATCCCTATGTCAATCATATCATTTGGATTGTTATGCACTTTGGGCTCAACTGAGGAACAGGGCGTTCGACAACACTATGTGTTTGTGACACAAATGCAATGTTTTCTTTAGAACTCAATTGGCTTTTCCTATTCTACCTATAGTTGGGTTACATTATATCACATTAGCAACGATGAACTCAGGAGTTCTGCCATTCCATGAGCAGAGCTCGAGCTAAACAAGTCACTCATTTATTAGGTTTGGCCATGCTAGATCATGACATGTACTTGTTCAAATTTTAATTGTATATATATTAATTATATTAAATTAATTAATTTTATCGAAAAAATTATATATTTATTCGAATAAATTGATATTAAATTGACTTAAATTAAAATGTATTTAAGATATTAAATAAGTTTAAGAAGAAGTTAATAAAAATAAATTAGTTTTTAACTTAAATCATAATTTAATGAACAAATCATAAATTTGCCTAGAATACAATCAACGAATATAGTAGTGGTGATAGAGCTCGGGTGGTCGCCATACCGAGCAGATAATCACTAATATCCGCGTCTATGCAATTCATAGCAACAAAACAATATATTTGTTGCCAACGAGAAATCGATTTCAAATTGAGGTATTGATAGCGTGAAAAAAGGTTAAAATCCGAAACAAATTTCATTGATTGAGATATTATTATCTTTTAATGATCTATACATTGAGTTGAGTTCTGTCGACAAAATAGAGAAAAATTTTTATTGATTCGTCTATTTTGGGTTCGGATAAAGTTCAGACAATCAGTATTTAGTCTAAAAGCGGAACAAATTATTATCATAAAAATAATGCCACAATTTAAGGCCTTAAGTAGAGTAGATCTTCTATTAAAATAACTTTTTAAAAGTTTATTTTCAGACAAAACTATAAAATTCATAAAATGAATCGATTCTTTGACCAATGATTTGAGTAAATTTTTATTAATATTTTTTTCTAAAACTATTAGAAAAAATATTACTAATAATAAAAATATAGTATAAATAAAAAGCATTAAAATGTGTGAACAGAAAAAATAAAGATTATGTCAAATGAGAGGTTTTGACTATACTTTGATTACAACATCAAAAGAATTTTTATCACATTTATCGCCAAATTATTGTAGTTTATCGGCAATAATGGCTCGAAAACAACACAAAATGCATAAAATATAATAATAATTGACATTACATTAGTTTACAAACAGAATATTATTTGCAGACAATTATTCTGTACTCAAAATGTTTGCTCAAAAATAAAGAAAATACTTAATAATTACATAAATAAAAGCCTAATAATTATATTCGTATATTGTGTGGCACTCAGTAGTCATGAGAGGTTCGAGAGTCCGATAAAACATGATTTCGGAAATAATTAAAACTAATTATAAATCTTAACAACCGTTTGCAATGATTTTTGTTATTTATATTTATTTGTATTTCTGATATTTGATTGTTTGCTAAACAACATTAAGCACCGATTGGTTCGATCCGTTCAATGAAAGTTGGTTTTGTATATTAAAAAAAGTTATGGAAAAAAGAAAAATATATATCATTTCATATAAACTATGAATTTCATAAAATTTTCTTAGATTTCTAAGAAATAAAAAAAATTGCAAAAATTTTAAGCAAATTGTCAGGTCATGGACAACGCCCAGAGAGATGAGCGCAAAGAACAGAAATATTCACACTTTTGCTTAGTTTTCAAATAAACAAAAGTTGCAAAATATAACAACAAATGAATTACCGATAATTCAAAAATACATTAATTAATAGAATAATAAATTCAATAATAATTATAATTATAATAAACTAAGCGATAAAATCCTAATACATCTTATCAGCAGTTATTATACAGAACAGACTCTATATAACTCGTTGGCACAAATCCTTCCTCTTCGTGGTCCAGGCGCCGCACCCGTGTCCACCCGTCCCCCTGATCCAGCTCTACCACTTCAAACTCCTCGTTCTCTGCCATTGGAATTGAACCTTCACTTTGAGCTAAGAATTTAAATTTTAATTAAAGTTAAGCGTAATCTCCAATAATATTATCTAAATCTTTGGAATAAAGTGCTATAAAATGCTATAAATAATGGAAATTAGACTAAATTAAAGTAATCCAGCAACAATTTATTGTAGTATTAAATACAACCAAACGTACATTACCAATGTACAATTCAATTACATTCTAAACATTCTCATCGGTAACTCATTTTGAATCGGTTTTGATCCCCAATTGATTAAACAATAAAAAGCTTTTCTTATATGATATTCCGACAAAACAACTAAAAACAATAAACTGATAGCAAAATACCTTCGAAAGCATAGAGTGCTTTAGCCGTTCCAAGTGCTGGCAGTGGGTCATCGAAGTCGGCGTCTGCGTCGGCAAACTCGGCGTCGGGTATACTGAGGTGACTGGTGCTGATTCCACTTTCGGGGCTATTGGATCTGAGCATTAATTAATCAATTCATTGCATTTTTAACCAATTTGTTTGACTCAACACTTACTCATTATGGTCTTGAGTCGAGTCGTTGTGATTGTTATGAGAGTTAGAGTTATTGTGATTATGATTAGTGACTGTTTGTAATGAATTCGAAGAGTTTTGATGATTGCTATTACTGTTCAGATTGTTGTTTGTGTTAACGGAGTTGTTATTCGTAACACTCGATTCGGACGCACTTCTAGACAGCGAGTCCTCAGAAATACTGTTCCGATGCGTCTTCTTCTGTGCCGACGGAGTAAATGGTTTTCCGTCGACGACATCAGACAAAAGGCTTTGAAATTTTTTCAGTTCTGTTTGCAATTTCTCCATTTTCTGCCCGTTTTCCGTTAACTGGCCCTCAACTGAGTTCGGGTCACCTAAGGCTGGGTTTTGTTCGTAGGCCTGTCTCATCTTCATTAGGCCGTCCCTTAAGTAATTCAATTCAAACGCAAACTTATTAATCAAATATTTACAGAAAACAAATCATCAAATAATGAGTTCCTTTAATAAAATAAACATTGAAGAGAAAGAGCACATAAGAGCACATAAGAGCACATACCTAACAGCCGTTTCCTGTTGGAACTGGGTTTGGATTTGATCGATTTTGGCCTGGATGCGTTTTCTCCTTTGGTTCGGAGGCAGATCTGCATAATCGTCCTTTTGGTCATCAGAATTCGACTAAAGTTCAAAATATATTTGTTTTATATTTAAACTCAAATATTATTCAAATTACCCGAATTAGTAAAATATATAAATAAATAAAATGTAAAGACTTTAAGAAATATAAGGAATTGAGTAATAATTGAAACAATAAACGCATTATTACTTACAAAAAATAGAGAGAAAAGAGATTTATTGAGAAAATAATAATATAATCCAAAACCACAACCGAATGAAAAGTTTTGGAAAGTTTAGAGAAAAGCAATGAATTCATGGAAAGAAAATTAATTAATTAAAACTTTAAAGAAGTGGAGAGTTATATATATATACCTTATTTGAGGTAAATATCCCAAAAATGCCGCCCCTTTTCTTGAACCGGGCGGCCGAGAGGGTCCCGCGAAGTGTTTCCGATTTTATAGAATTCGAATAATTAAGAGAATTACTACCTCTCGGAACGGGAGTGTCGGACTCGGGCCTGGGATTGCTGAGGTCGTCGAAGGGGAAGTCCTCGGGCGGACTGTTTCCCGATTTGTATTTCTCAATCACTTGTCGACTGTCCTCTTTCGGATCGATGGCTTCGGACGCTTTGACAATCCCATCGAGACATTTGTCAATTATAGGAAAGACCTGTTTCTGGATAAGAGCGCTCTGTTTGATGTAATTCTGAATACAGGCCGCCCTCCGCTCCTCCATGTCCTGCAACTGATTGAATATCTTAGGCATAAGTTCTGAGAAGTGGTGTCTTTGCAGTTCATTCGACTTCTGCAAATGGTTCGCGTATTCGGTTTTGCAGTCTTCGCACATTTGGCTTTTGGCCGATGAGATCATTCGCGCCTTTTCTACTTCGGCTCGACTTAGGTTAAGGTCTGCGTCCGCCTTCTGGTAGTTGTCCTGTGCCTTCTCGGCCTCTTTGTACGCCTTCTCGTAGGCCTTCTTTGCTTTGTCTAATTGAGTCAACGCGTTGTGCAATTGGTTTTGATTCTTCGCCCCTTCCGAGAGGTATCGCTTCCGCTCCTCCTTTAGCTCTTTCAGAAGAGTTGATATCTCTTTCACTATATGTGCGCTCATGTTCTCAGCTATCAATTCGTGCTGACCGGCCAGGTCTGTCACCTCTTGAGTCATCAAAAAGAATGCTTTGCAAACCGTAAGTCTATTGGAAGTGAAAACAAATTTTTAATTTAAACGAAAGTAAATCTCGAAAGGAATGAAAGGAATGAAAGAATGTATTACTGGTTGTCGTCGTCGTCCTTCTTCTTGATCTGATGGTTCTTCACAAGTCGTCTCAATTTGGACGCGTATTCGATCTCAATAGTGGACCGATCTTTGATGAACTGTCCGTATTTGTCGAGGAATTCGATGCCCCTATGCGTGTGTGTCGACAGGTTCTCGTATTGATCCTGGAATACAAGTATTGCTTTAATTGTTTTATTACTGTTAACTGTTTGACAGTCGGTTGACATTCAATACAACTGTAATATAAGTCTAAACTTTCGAAATGAAAGTTAAAATATTTCAAAATCTATTGTTTCAATAGATATGATAATTAAGTGAAAACTGATTTTTCGCCTTTTCTTTCGGTTCATTGAATATAAACCAAACACTCATTAGAACTGATTTACATATTTAACAATTTTTAGTCTAATGAGACAAAAATTAAGAAAAAGTTTCGCTTTTTAATGCATTTCTTACACATTATTGAGTTTTTAAGAAAAATCTGATTAAATAATAAATATTGGGTTCAATGAATCGCATGAGAGATGAAAAACTGTCAAACGATTGCATATTCCTTATGAGAACTACGAGTATGTGATATGAGTGACAAATGTTAGTAAAGATAAGAATTAAATAATATATTATTGCTATTATGACTAACCGGAAGATTACTAACACTTTTACTGCGATTGTGTTATACTATCAGCTATTCATTCAGTTCTCAATTGGGTTTAAATTTATTGAAAATTTAGATAAATATAAATAAATGATAAATAGATTAAAACTAGTATTGGATTGACTGCAGACCTCATTTGTGGCGAGAATTTAGTTTTTGATTAACTCTTTTCAGTCATACTCTATAATAAGCACAACATTTGTCATTGAATCGCATTTAAACATTAATTTAAATAATTAACTCAATTAACAAAATGCTGAATAAATTACATATTTATCTAAATATTTTTGATTAAATTAAGTCAATTGTAAACAAAATATTAGACAAAAAGATGAAACAATTAGACGAAGACTCAGGTCTATAGAAAATGCAATCATTTTTATAAATAAAAAATGAGACAAATATTTGTTTACAGTTTTTAAAACTCAAATATTTGTTATTATAGTCGAAAATAACGATTAAAATATAGTAAATATTAATGAATAAAGTGTTTAATAATGAATACAAACCCAGAGTTCTTCGCCCCAACTCATCGTTACTTTATTTCAATTAATTGTTATTTAAATCCAATGTTTAATACAATGCGTTAATTAAGAAATTCATTCAAAACAAACAAAATTTAAACTAGAATTTGACGAAACGATTAAAATTTGTAAAAATAGTTTAAACTAAAAAGAGTTGACATTATTTTGTTGCGATATTTATATTAATATTGTTTTTAATACTATTTTTATACGTCTTTAAGGATATTATTGACGAATATGTATATATAGTGTATATATATATATATATATATAGTGTTGTTATAATGCAATTCAACACAACCTCTAACTCGACTCAAACATCACTCGATATGAGTGTCTGTGCGGCGAAACATATCATCGCTGGCAGTGAGACAGCCGTTCACTGCTATAAAAAGCATTCAATTCAGGCATATATTCAAATGTTCAGACTTTTGCTTTGAGGGGAAGTTATTCACTGATTGTGTTCACCGATGCCTACTGTCTATGACGTATTGCTGCTATTGTCAGCAATGGCTCGCACTAAGTATGCGACTGTGGGAAGGAGAGGGTGGCTCTGCTCGGCTTCACCTTGCTCACCGCTTTCTTATTTTAATATACATATAATATATTGTATTGATAATTAAGTATTTTGCTCATTATAATTACCATTAATTAAGACGGATTAATTTTTTGATAAAATATATACTGTATATTTTTGAAAAATTATTCATTCCATTATAAGGGGGTTTAAAATAAGTTTTTGTAACACAATTTGTGAATGAACTAAAATAAATTAAATTAAGAATGGTTAAAACTAATTTGGCAGTCTGAAATTTTTTAATTATGCTTATTATGTATTGATTAAATTTAGAAATAACAATTTAAAACTTACAAAAATTAAAATAGCATTAAATATGAAAATTTGAACTGACGAGTGATAGAGAGTAACTGGGATTTCCTGTTTCTCCAACAGATCCGTTCAATTCGAGTTTCATTAACTTTATTCCAAACAAATTTAGAGCGAATCCTAATTTTTTCTCTCACTTTATGTTGAGTTTTAAAAATGTTTATTTTGTAATCAAATAAACATTTGTCGATATATTACGTGATATGTAATGATTTTAATGCAATCAAAATTATAATGATTGGTAATGTAAATATAATGTGGATTAATTCATTCAAGCTTGTTATTAAACTAGTTTGATGGAATGCAACTTGGTACCATTTGCAATCAAATTAATTAAATGAATTTACCAATGAATAAATAAATAGTTTAATAATAAAAGTAATTTTTTAATTTTAAATATAGAAGTTTTTTTTAACAATATAAAAATAGTTTTAAATTTGGTTTAAACACAAATATTAAATAATTAAAATTTTAATTTAATTAACTTTAAACTACATAAACTAAACCTGGTTTAATTTATTACTTTACTAATTTAATTTTTTATTTTAATTTTTTTTATTACCAAGTTATTTTTGTAACTAGAACAAAATGAATGGATGAAAATGGTGATAAGTGGGTAAAATTAATGAAAATTATCATTGATAAATTTTAAAATATATAAATTTGGTGCATATGGTTTTAAACCTCAAATACTCCTATTTAACTATGCTAACAGAATTGATTTTAAAAACGAACTACCAATTTAAATTTAATAAGGGTTTAATTTTTAAGGTTATTTTTTATATTTAAATACTTTTTAAAATTTAGTTAATTTGATTGAATTTAAGCTTTTAAACTAAATATAATTTAGTTATGGAAAAACTAAAAAATACAACATTTTTTGAATAAATTTCTTTAAAAATTGCGATGATCCAGCACCTGACTTTTCCGATTCTTGTGAAGTATTTTATAAAGCATCTGGTTGAAGTTTACATTTTTTTTGAACCCTTGAAATTTTAATGTAAAATTATATTTTATAAATTAATTTATTTTTAAAATAAGCTAAAATAGGTTTTTAATTAAAAAGAAAAAATTTTAAACGTAAAAATAAGAAAACAAATATTAAATTAAACTAAGTTTAGTTCTAATTTAAATTAAAATTCATAAATAGTATCTTAATGAGCAATAAATCATAATTTTATTATTTAAGGTTTGGCCATTTTTCCTTCTGGTTTAGACAATTGATATGATATTAAATTTTATGTTTAATTTATAGAAATTGTATTATATTAATTTTAGCAATTATTAACAAATTTTATTATTAAAAAGGTAAATAACTTAAAGATAAAAAAAACTAGTCTTGTAGCTTGTCTTACAAATTGATCTTTTATTCTGGATGTAAACAGACTCCCAATTTAAAGAGAATTAAAGTTGATTTTAATAATATGCTTAAAATTCCGGGGTTTTAGTGGAAAGGTTGCAAAAATACATTTCTAATTTGCCTTAATTTAAAACTAAATTAAAACTAGATTTAAGCCAAATTCAAACTGAATTTAAGAATAAATAAAAATTAGCAATAATTTAAGCATTAAAAATGTAAATTTGTTGACCGAGAAAGAAGAGGGTTCTTTCTCTTTAAAGTAGAGCTAGGTACAAAAACGAGAATTCTCGATCAATATTCTTGTTCTCAATCAAAAGGTATCGAGAATATCTAGAATTTTCGTTTTTCTAAAACATAAAATAATTAATTTTAAAAGTTTAAATTTATAATTAATAATTAATTTTTAAATAAAAATGTTTCAGTTTCTATTTAATTAAAAAAAAAATATTCTTAACTTCCGGTATTTTAATTTCTAAAAATATTTACTATTAATATAAAATTATTCATCTAACCAAATTGTATTTCCTAATAAAAAAATATGTAATTTAAGTTAAAAAACAGTTTTACTGCAATCAACAATTTTTAAATTTTAATTTTAAATTACTTTGATTAATTAATCTGTTGGTAATTAACAATTTACCTAACTTACAATTGCATGCATATACAAGTGATTTTGAAAGAGAATAAAATTTTAAACTAAGCCTATCAAGTTTGTATTTCTTTACTGCATCCCTGATTAAGAATTGACGTACAATTTTACAATTATTTTTTACAATTTTGTCTAATATTTTGTCTAATATACAATTGCGCTTTGATAAACTTAGTTATACCGTACTTGCATGAGATTTAACTAACGATGTTAAATTTCATGAAATTTATTATTGAATGAAAGTTTCACTGAAAGATTTACTGAAAGTTTCAGGCTAATTGCATAATTAATAACAAAAATTTTACATAAGTGTTTGATTTTTTATTACTAATAAAT